>KZ807293.1:52319-63251 GCA_000696205.2 Oncopeltus fasciatus | reverse complement strand
TCCAGGTTCGATTCCTGGCGAGGACAGATAGTTTTTTATTTTCTGTTCCCTCTCATTAATTGTTTAAAAAATAATAATTTACGTGGGATTAAAAACCACAACAAAATAAAATATTTATAAAATTAAAATTTAATAAAGTAAATGACGAGAGCCGACAAAATGCATGACAATGTCAGCTACTTCGAGTTTAAGACGAATTTCTCGTCTTTCTCGTAAGTTAGGCTCTCGCTAATGTAGAGGGAACTGAATGAGATAGCTGGCTGGTCCTTGTGGTGTAATGGATTAATTTGCATTCCAGCCCGGATAGCAGGAGGTCCAGGTTCGATTCCTGGCGAGGACAGATAGTTTTTTATTTTCTGTTCCCTCTCATTAATTGTTTAAAAAATAATAATTTACGTGGGATTAAAAACCACAACAAAATAAAATATTTATAAAATTAGCTATATAAAAGTTAACGTTAAAAAATATTTTGCAAACATTTTTTCCAGTTGTATCGTATACCAAATTATCAAAAAATTATAATAGGTCCCATAATAATTATATAAGCATACTATACTCGCAGAAAAAAAAAATTATTTTTTTTCAAGAA
Source organism: Oncopeltus fasciatus (assembly GCA_000696205.2). Classification (NCBI taxonomy): domain Eukaryota; kingdom Metazoa; phylum Arthropoda; class Insecta; order Hemiptera; family Lygaeidae; genus Oncopeltus; species Oncopeltus fasciatus. The sequence goes on along the minus strand of KZ807293.1, from coordinate 62,662 downwards.
AGAAGTGATGGAATGCCATCACCCGTGACAGACTGAGTAAAATGTCAAGACTGACTAAAAACTGTTTTTTTTTTTTTACAGAGCTACAGAGCTTGTGTAGTATTTAGTAGAGAGATATGATCGCAGATTTATTTATAAAATAGATAGTTTACAAGTTCGCTGCAAACTATAATAACATTGAACTATGTATTAGAAATGAGTGTTAACCTGAACTCTATTTTGACTGGTTTAGAACCACAATTAGGTGGTTTTTTTAAAAATGAAATTTGGTTAGTCGTTTTTAAATGCCTAGTTAGTTCGGACCAATAATTAGAAATAATCTGAGTTTAAAAAAAAAATTGTTTTTAATTTGAAGTAATGAAACTTACCCATTTTTAAATAAAATAATTTAGAGAGATTCCCGTAAAATATAAAATATATATACATATATATTACTTTAAGAAATACACAGAGACCACAATTTTTTTCTTTTTTAAAAATGAAACAACATTTTGCTTTTGTATACTGAAAGAAAATCTGAGTTTGTTGTTAAGCAAAACAACGAGTGGTACATTAGTGGTCATTCCGATTTCGTTGGCAGTATATAACATCATTGAATTTATATTAACTAAATGTTTTATATATTAAAAATAAAATTAAAATACTCTATATTATGAAATATTCCGTAATGAATTTTTTAAGGTTATACGGCCGGATACTGAAAATAAAGGAGAATATACAGCAAGAAATTATTATGCCAACTCAGTTTACAAACAGCCAATGGTCCCAGGTTATTCAGGTTCGTAATAAAGTTTAAGTTATACAAATTTCCATTGAGTAAATGAGAATGAATTTCAAGTTTTGAAAAATTTATAAAATATTGAATCCAGTGGGGAAATAAAAAAAAAGTAGAATATTGTTAGGAATAGAGTTTTAAAAATTTTAAATGCAAACTTGTGTATTGGTTAAAGCTATCGAGATGGCTGTGAAAGTGAGACATTACATATTTTTCTTATTACTAATAAAAACTTTAACTCTGTNACCCCATCTGGGGACATAGTCTGTAAATAATTTGAGAATGGTGTCATTGGTCACCATCACATACTCTATATATATATATATAGGAGTAACCAGCATTGTAATAGTCAATGGTGATTACTCATATTAGCCAGTCTCTGCGAACTTGACTTCTGTTCACGGCGGTTAGCCTGTTAATAGAAGCGCAACGACTAAAAGATACATAAATTATGTAAATAATCTAGCACATGGTATGGCACGCCATCTGCGGCACGAGCCGGCATGCTCCGAAATCAAATGGCATCACGCAGGACGTTAATTGTTGTCCATCACTGAAACCGTTCTCTACCGGCTGCTTCACCGGCGCTTGGCCCACCAGTTACCGCTAGTGACATGTTTGCCTTACATGCTGGATCATACATCATTCACGGATATATATCTATAAAAGTGAGATATATAAATAAAATTCATCATAAAAATGAAATTAAAAAAATGAACAAGGTCAGCTCTGCATGTTGCAGTGTTGTTGAATTTTTTTTATAGTATTTATTTTCTTCCAAGCATTTCTAAAAGCTAAAGAACTATTGTACTGTTAAATTTTAACGATTTCTATACATGTGAGGTTGTTCACATGACAAATTTTTTCCGAGCCTACCTATAGACTCAAAAAATGATAACCTAATACAATTTATATATGTGTTTGTCCATCAACGCTCTGATGGTCATAGTCATTCATTTTCCCTTGATAAAATTCGGTATCTAGCAGAGCAAATATGGACGAGAAAAATGGGGGTAAAAATACATTCAATTCAAGTTTGACCAAAAAACGATTTAGCGGGCGTAATATGTAGTAGAGAGGAGTAAAACTCACCACGTTCATTATTGACAAAAGACATATTTTAGGAGTTCATCAGTAAAATTGTGAAATTGAACAATTAATAGCGGGGGTTTACTTGTATTGACAATTGTTAGCTTTATGGTTAAAAGCTACTGTTAGTTTTTTTATTTCATTAGAATTTGGCATATCGCTTTTAACTGTAAATGTAAAGACTAAATTCGTTTTAAAGCTAAATCGGACAAATGAGATTGGGGATTAAATAAAATATCAAGTAGGGGTAATAAATCCTTTAAGCCGTATTTGTTATAGTATTTAAAGCAATGAAATTTAACATATTATTTATTGATATATATTCTATAAGTTTGGGTGATTACATAATATTGAATGTTTGATTTCAAATATTTAACAATTACAATACTGAGGAATTCGCTTCGTTAATGTAGCTCCTTCGTGACGAAATTTTTCTTTAATATTTTCAATGGGGGAGCACTTTGGTCCAGGGGTTAAGGCAGTGTGCTCTTGAAACAAAGGTCTTCCGTTCAAAATTTACCTTGTACAGTCAGGTTTTACTTTCTTTCTGTGCTTCTGTTGGTAGTGACCCAGAGGATTCCATATCCTTATATTCATGATAGTTGAAAATTTTATAATCGAAACAAGCTAATTTTTCTTCAGAAATTTTGCTAAAATGAAGTTTATTCTAATTTAATATAAAAGGATTTTACTGTTCCAGCTGAAACATTAGAAGGAACTGTTAGTGAGGTTGTCTTCAACAGAGGTTTAAATATTATCCTTTGCTATATCCAAAACATTATAGTCAGAATATATTTGTGTGTAATTCTTCTAACGACCACAATTTTAATTTTTTTTAAATTTAGTCTTTTGGAATTTCTATCTAACAAACAAATTTTAGGCGGGACGGAGAAGAGTACAAGTGTAGTACACACTAATTACAACAATAGTGGATTTAACGCAACCGAACTCAAATACAGCTATATATTTTGCTATGTAAATGAAGTATTTCAGAGGTTTAATATTTTGTTTAATTTTTGCAGGAAAAATTTAAAGGAATTTAATTTAAAAACAACCTACACATGTATTAAAAACACTTTTACAATTAACCATTCGCAAATATCACTCAATTTCAATTACCTCGGTAAGTAATGCACTAAATATTCTGCGAAGTACTTCTTTCTTTAGAAAATTAGGACTATTTATTTTGTGTTTTTCTGTTAAACAAAAATATATAATTATATTAATAACGAAGTTGAGTTATTTACTAAGGTTTCAGCTACTTGAGTAAGTTTAGCATAACAGAAATAGTATGCTACCGCTCCCCCCCCCCCCTTCCACCACACGTTCAAATGCTTATGTTTTGATTACTACAGTTATTATATTTTAAATTTTTGGCGGTAAAAGAAAATTTGACATTGCCGGAATAAACATCAATGAAATGAAAAGTCGAACTTTATGAAAAGTTCGAAACCTTGGGTCTCAGAAAGCCTGTTTCAGGTTCTTTACTTTTACATATAGCTTCCAAATATATGACAGATTGCATATGATAAGGGTCTCAATTCCTACTTTTCTCAGAGGTGGTCATGTCATCTCCTTAAGGACACTGTCGTTGGCCTGTTCCAGATACAAAAATTTATAAAAGTAATATCTTACTTCTGATTACAGTTAGGAACTAGTTTATTAATATTTTGATACAAGTAAAATTTCATTTTCTATCCCTTATCTATTACAAAAAGATATATATTTAATCATGTATTTATGAATGTTGAGCACTTTTCGTTTCTCCCGCCCGAGCATTTCTGAGCCAACCTTACTGTCCTCACTTTTACAATAATTTCTTAAATTTAATGAATTAATTAATTTCTTATCTTCTTAAGAATAATTTCTTTGTAACTCAAATGTTATTTACTCTTTAATATATACGAGAGTGCCGCCTAGCCTTCTAACATCCAAAGAATCTGGTCCTTTCAATTCAAAACCCTCAGAATAATCGTAAATGCTCCCTATTACGTATCCAATTCATCCCTTCTCTACGATCTTAACATCCCATTTAGGGATGTATTTGGTACTGCCATACCATCCTAATCCACTAGTACAGACCATGTCTTCCAACTCCAACCCCTACAAACCTCCCCGTCGACTCAAACGAAGATGTCCCCATCTGGGGACATAGTCTGTAAATAATTTGAGAATGGTGTCATTGGTCACCATCACATACTCATGTGATTGACATTGAATGTCATTTTAACTTTTCATTGTAATCAAATCATGTAGCCTTCTTTAACATGGAACAGGCCAACGACAAACGTCCTTAAGGAGATGACATGACCAGCACTGAGAAAAGTAGCAATTGAGTCCTTTGTACAAGCTATCTGTCATAAGTTTGAAAGGGATCGGAAACCGGCTTTCTGAGAACCAAGGTTCGAATCTTTCATTTTATTACTATTTATTTCAGCAATGTCAAATTTTCTTTTACTAATAAAATTAAAAATTTAGTAACTATAGTGATCAAAACCAACTGTCCTAGTGGTGTGTAAACAGTCTTTTTTTTGTCTGTTTATAAACATTTCAACATGTGGGGGGGAAACGGTAGCATACTATTTCTGTAATGCTAAACTTACTCAGGTAGCTGAAACCTACTTTAATAAATTTAGTAAAACACATTAACTAAAAATACTTGTTGAAGATAAATAATATTTTATTGTGATAAATGTAATAAAAGATTACAGTTTCGAAATCTCTTACATTAGTATATATTTAAGATTTTCAAGTCACTTCAGATTTCCAGAATTTTATAGATCATGGTTGTATGAGAGAAGTTGGCTCAAATGTACAATAATATTTTAATACAATCTACATTTTGGGAAATGTTGTCCTTCCTTATGTACCTACAGCCTTCAGGTAGGACACAATCCAGGTTATTCCCTTCTAATTGTAAAGTTACTAGCTCCATGTGATGTCCCAGTATACTAAATGGCAGGGTAATGAGCTAGTACGTTCAAGCTGGAGTCCAGATGATGGAACGCGCCTGGGCACGAGTCGCGGAGGTGCCACATGGCTGTCCAGACATCTGTTCTCATTAACATTTCGGAACGGTTAACTGCCTGAATGTAACAACTGTTCGCTTATTTACATCAATATTGAAGCTGGAGATTTGAGCCGTGACTCTGTGTCCTGGTTCCGCAACATAACTTAGACCACCGTGTCATAGGTCATAATAACAATAAACAGATTATGTTCAGATTTAACCCAAAAAAAATCAAGCAATTTAAAAAAAAATTTAATAAATAGATTTATTTACGTATTATAATTAGTTAATAAAATATGAAAAAAATCTGAACTTATGAACAGTATTAATGGACTAGCTATATTCATTTTGTTATGGAGGGCAGGTTATATTACAGAGTCTCTCTTAACTTCTGACCGACGAAGGACGAGAGAGAGGTCCCCGAAAATGTTGCTCCTTGCAATGTGTGTGCACTGCACTCTCTATCCGACCTGTTCTTGATTGCTAACTAACGCAGCCGCGAGTGTTTAATTTTCTAAATATACTTTCTACATATATATATTCATATTTAACATTTAACATTTGATGAAACCCCACCGACGTGGTGAATCTAAAAAGTTAATGCAGGTTCTCTGTAAAAAAACATTTGTGTTTCTTACCTTACTTAATACAGTGATAACGTCTTTATACTTGTGACTTTTCTGTATCAACCGTAACAGGGAACCAATTAGTCTCTATTCAGAGAAAGAACTACAAATGAAAAAGGTGTGAAAATGTTTCAGAAGGAAACGTTTCATTGGCCAGGACTTGTCCCTGAGATAGCTTCTTAAAAGGCAGCGGTCAATATTTCTTTGGACGACGGAGGACGAGGCCATTACTCCATACCGGGAGAGCCTAGTTCGGATTCTTCCAGAGTGCCTTACATTCTATTTGCTTACCACTTTGTTGGAAGCCGGCGGGAGAAGAAAAACCAGCTGGGGGCCCCTTAGGAATTAAACAATGCGGATAGATTCTAGTGGGGGGACGACGACGCAAAAAGTTGCAATGGAAGCAGAGCTAGCGGAACCCCGACTCCCTGTATGGCGTGGAACTCGGCTTCCGTCCACGAGGGGAGCTCTATAATAAGCCACTTATAAGCGATAGTGTTGCCGGCTCCGTCTGACCGGATTATTAACAACGTCGCTGGAGAAAAAGACACTTAACGAATGGGGCATTCTAGTATCGAATGCCCTCGGAATACGTCAGGATCGGGAGTTCTGAAGAGACAGCTGTCTATAGTTTGGAGTTGTGAGCCCTCCGAAGGTGAGGGAATGGTCTCTTCAAGGAGAATCTCCCATCATCTCAACCTAATCACCACAATAGACACTTACTTTACCGGAAGGTATGTAACTACAGATGCTATGTATTGTCGACGGCGTCCTTTACAAATATTTCTTTAATTCTCCATTGTTCACATTTATTATATGTTAATATGTTGATTGTATACAATTGAACAAAGTTAAGATACAGTGTATTTAGTGGATGAAATCTTATGTTTCGGAAACTCTCTGTATTTAAAACTGAAAAACAATAAGCTCGAAGAATTAGCCTTTTAATTTGCATCTTTATGGATTATATATTTATAAAATCCGTCAAGATTCAAAATGAAATGTTAATTCTTCAAACTTCTTATTAAGACATGAGATGAACAAAGACCCAAACTTTGCACACAAGGCCTAAAAGGAATTTCGTGTAATGTTGCATACGTCATAAGTCAACAAATCTGTGAAACAAAATTTTCAGGGGGTTTATGGACATCAATACCCGTGATAAGCATGCGCAATAGCCTGCGTTGATAAACATGAGAGAGATGTTCGGGTGGTGCCGCCGGGGGTGTCGTCGCCGTTCGGGTCCTTCTTCCTGGCCTCTTTTGCCCCTTCACCCCTAAGCGACTTATGAATTTGTATTTATCACTCCCCACCCACATTCAGGCAATAATGACCCTAGTTGTTGATTTGCCACAAAAAAAAAAAAAAAAAAAAAAAATCCGTGTTAATACAGTCAAATGAGAAAAAAAGCTTTATTCCGGATTCAGTCCTGAAAAGGGTTTGGAAGTGCATGTTTCATTTTCAAAAAATCAATTTATTATTATGGCACAATTGGAAAAAAAAACAAAAAAACAATGGAATCGTTGAAACCAAAATTGAGGGTTATCCTAAAATTTTGGAAGACATTGAATATTAGTAAAACATTTAAAGAAATTTATATTGATAATGGTATTGAAAAATCAAAATGATGGAAAGTACAATGGAATTGAATAATTAAAGCATTTACGTGATAAGGCCAAAGACGGGTTGACATTCATTGGGACAACTTCATATTTTTCAGGATCGACGAAGTCAGTTGATATAACCGAAGTGTGTGAAACAATTATTCGCAGCTTTGGAGCTATTCCCGATAAAGTAAATAGCGATGTAAATGGACATCCATCGAAATTTAGGAGTTATTGTCGGAAAATAACCATTTTATATAGGACGCAAAGGGCTTAATTTTATGAGTGCTTTGGTGGATCGGAGAAAATATAGAAAATTTTTCCAAAATCCCGCCTAGTGATAAAGATTTAGGAAATATATAACTAGAGTACTAAACCTGTTTGGGAAGGGAGAAAATTGAAGGATACCACCTGCGTCCTTTCTTCAGAGGAGGAAATTAGGGTTGGTCAGAAATCGCAACTGACTTCTTGGGGGGGAGGGGGAGGGGTGGCTCGCCCCCTTTCATGAAGTTGTAGAAGCAGCTCGCCAGCGGCCCCCGAGACAGTGTTTATTAAATGTTACACAGTGCCAGTTTCCATGTCAAACCGCGTGTCTCAGAGCGCCGGGCTGGTCGTAGCCTTAGCAGTGGTGGTAACAGTGAAGCGATAGGTAACAATAATTAGCAAGACCGAACCCCAACTAAAATCATCTTAGAATAATATCTACGGTCAACAAACTCTCTTTTTGAATAATTAGCAAGTTATCTTGAGACTAGTAGGTTCGATTGTTAACTATAATTAGTAGGTGTACTTATTTGTTATAATAAATTAACTTTAATTAACTAAGTGTTGACTTGTAGCACATAACACTTCGTAAGCTACATTCACTGTTTCATAAAATATGTTTCTTGGCATGTGATAATATTTTATAACCTCATTCTATAATTTCAATATCAACAAAACCAAATTTAGAGTATATTTGCTTTTCAGAGATAATTATAATCATTATTCACTTAAATTAATTCAAAATGTCAGTGAAAGTAGATGAACTATTGACTCCTGAACCGCACTATATTCCTGGGTAAGTTTATGAACTTACATCCAAATGTATGCAGAATGTATCAATATTGGATAAATTTTATTTTTAAACAATGGGGCTGTAACACTTCCTCAAATAACTAATAAAAGATTATGAATTAATCTGAAGAATCCATTACCGTTTTTTTTTAAAGGAGATAAGCCCCGAAATATGATTCACAGAGTAGTCATATGTTGAGAGTAATTCGTTGTAAGAAGGAAACAATTTACATTCTACTGATATGCTACTTGAATATGTATATGAATACGTACATTTGAAGGCTAAAAACTTCACTTAAAGATACATCTATACAATAATAAAATTTAAATTAATAAAAACTAGATATTAGAACTAGCTTAAGGCACAGGTTTAATGAACAGCGCATGTCGAGGTTGGTGTAGGAGAGAAATTTTGACGATAACGTTATGATTATTGAACCTACGAATCAATTATGGAATATGGGAGACTAGTCTGTGTTGATCACTGATTAGAATATTCTTATCAATTCTCAAGTAGTAGATTTTATGTATGGATTTCAAGCTAATCACGTTGATACCAATACGTAAATTATGAAAAAATTAAACATGTCTCCACCGATCTTACTTAGAAGAAGCTTAAAATATGGTCTGATTATAATTTTATGTTCATCTATGTATATATATATATATATATATATTAATTTATAAAGGAGTGTGTGTAAGGAAGACAAGGAAGAAAACCTATAACGCAAGAACTGCTAAGCTAAGCAGATTTTCCAAGTTTCCAAAAATAGATAAGATTATATAAGAGAGACAGTGGGCTAATACAATAATACACCTTTACTAAATGCTGGCTGTGGACTGGGAGTACAGGCTGGGGAATCATTTCTACTAACATTCACTTTAAGCTTCGTCAATATCTTTCGCAATAAGAGTTTTCATAAAAATTGTATAGATTATGAATGTTCACGTTGGCTTCCACGGTCCTCAGAAATATTTACCAATACTTCTTCCGGGTTCAACCGTGTCTTGGAGTTTTTAGGTGCCAAGCTTTCGAAAATCGTGTGATTCAAGCCCTGAAGAAGCCATCACACGATGTGCAAAAGCTTGGCACCTAAAAACTCCAAGACACGGTTGAACCCGGAAGATATATTGGTAAATAGATTACGAATGTTAAAATATTACATTTTACACTATTCCATCACATTCATTTTTCTGTAAGGCTACGGATTCCTATGGTAGGGTGGTAATTTGGTTCCTTTCGAGTCTTTCTTTAAAATTTCTTAATGTTATTTCTACATCATATTTTTATTTTTGGCCATAAACAGTTTCTAGTTGCTCGTAGAATTTGTTTTTCCTTATCTTCATCCTTACTTTCTGAGAGGGCGTACGGTGTGTACTCATTAATATTTTTTTTTAAACCTTTATTTACTTATTACAATCTGTTAAAATTTTTTTTTGTAATTTGATTACAATGAAAAGTAAAAACCACCTTCAATGACAATCACATGAGAAGGGAAGGTGACCAGTGAAACCACTCTCAAACTTATTAATGCTCGAGGGATTCAACCAGCTATTTTTTAACCCCTACTACGCTTAACTTTTCATTCAGAGGAGTGAAGTTGAGGGCTGACATTCCTGAGTCTGGAATACATGTGAAAACTGTGCTAGCAGTTATGTTCTTTCCGCTTCTTCAACTGTGGAACATTGTTTCCCTTTTTTTCAGCTACTTCGCCATTTCCAGTCCACCTCGCTTTCTAAGTAACTGTTATTTCTGCTGTGCATCTTTTTCACCACAGTTTGGGCGACTCCTGACCTCCATATGGACCGAACATTGGGTGAAGCAATTTGAGGGTTTTTAAACAAAGCCGGAGTCGTCACCGTTTATAACACTGCACAACAAAAAAATATTTTTTAATGTTTCCTACACTAAATTAGTCTATTTCTACTAATTTTGGGGTGATAAAAACGAAAATAACATTGAAAAATTTTTATTAGCTCTGGTTTTTGAGATATACAGCACTTAATCTTAAAGAGTAGTTATACTATACGTGAAAAGTGAAAGTACAAAAAACAATATTGTTATGTTTCTTTTAGAATATTTTAAGTACAAAATTGATAAAAAAAAACATTATTCTTAGTGTTTTGACAAATAAAAGAGGTTTGTACCACCAAATTTCAATTAAGTCAATCCGATGTATTGT
>KZ807293.1:23753-34754 GCA_000696205.2 Oncopeltus fasciatus | reverse complement strand
ACTTTTTTATAGTGAGATTTTCTATCCCGACTGTCCCACAGACACAAAAAACAACAGTACTTGGTGAACCCTAATTGCATTCCTAGGAGTACAGCAATGACTTTCAGATCACCACAGATTTGCCACTTGTGTTGTTCATATTTGATTGATTGGAGAAGTGTTTTCATATTTATATACGTTTCCTTCATGTGAACTGAAGGAATATACCTATAGGAATAGAAGGTAGCTGATTTCCATTATGCAGAAGTACAGCTTTTAAGCTTAGTTTTGAAGAGTCTATAACAGTCTCCATTCAGATGGAAATAAAGTTTTTATTGAAAACAAGAGCTAATATATAATTTTTATGGTCATTTTCGGTTTTAACACTTGGAAATACATTAAAATCAGCTAATTTCAACCCCGAAACAAAAACTTTTTTGTTGTTTTTCAGTGTAATCAGTTGCGATATCAATTTATGATTTCGTAATCGAAATGGTTTTCTAGAAATGGAGTGATTAGCCCAACTCCGACACCGCTTCGACCTTGGAGGACCTCTGATGTCGGATAAAGGCTTACTCTCTTAGATGAGTTGTCACCATTAGAAAGGCAAATCTCATCGATCCCTCATTCCTTATTCCTCGCCAAGCTTACGCCCGCGAGACGTAGTTTACTTGACCTGACGTTGGTACGCAAGTGCCGCGATTCTAGCTCACCCTAGTGAATAATTTTTGAATTAATAGTCTATAAAAGATCTGAGAGAATCGGGATTCGAACTAAAATAATGTAAACTTAGATTAAGTGTAAAATAGATATATTGTAAAAACCTTAAAATATAAGTATATAGCAATAAGTACAAGCCTAAAATCCGGTACACTGGAACAGCTAGCGTACCGCAATATATATGGAAAAATAAAAATTAGAGGCTAAAAAAAAAAAAGGAATTCTAACTCAGGATCTTGGATGAACGAATCGTGAACGCTAACAACTACACCAAGAGCGCCTCATGTGTACGCGCACCCAAGGTTATAGTTAGGGCATGTAATGCTGTAATTTTCGAAGGTAATGCTTTGGAAATTTCAGACGGGTAAAATATCAAAGATACTTTTGAAGAAGAAGGACAATACTTTTTAGAATTGGAATGTACGCAAGGCATTCTAACTATTCAGTTAGATAAAATAATTACTCATTATTCTCTTGGAAACCATGTTTAAGGGAGCTGGAGACCATTATCTATCTGTAGTGGTATTGACTAGCGTAGATGACCAGTTAGAACTGAGTCTGTCACCTTGATTATATTAAATAATATCTCCAGAACTTGTGTATAGAAAAACGGTAGCAACATCGATATACTTGTTTATCTAGGCGAACAATCGTAATAATGGGATCCTAATCTCAGCTTTTAATGAAAAGGAATCTAAGAGAGCTTTTGATCGTAGAGATTATGTGTAGAGTTTTGTTGGGGTTCGGTGATCAGTCATGTACATGTGATCCTGGTGACACGACGCCCCCCCTCTTGCCCTCAGAGAGCTTTGAAGATGGCTTAAGATGTAAGCCGAAACTTCGGCAGGTAATTAAAAAAAAAACACATTTATCAAATTGTATTTTTTTGATCAATCTTGACCGAACACCAAAAAAGAAAACATCTACTCGGAATCTAAGATAGTTTGACGACAATCTATTAGATGCTCTAAAATAATGAGACCAGTGGATAGAACTTTTAACTTCAGTATTAATAATGTCAATGGTAAATGATCTTTCAGTTATTTGATTTTACTTATAATAATACAGTATTTTATGTATACATTTTTAAAAAATTATAATTTTTTGATGAGTTCAGTTTAAGAATGCGTTTCTCCAATACAAGTTTCACATTGGCATATGAGTACTATGAAATGTGTCAAGTTGCCATAAATTACTGACAGAGCTACAAGATGAGGGTAGGGGTATCGTGGTTATAGAGGGCTTGGCACTGATCATGTTCAGTCTCTTAGAAACAACCATGCAGCCCATATCTAAGGAAGATATGGAGATGGCCACTCTGAAGAACCAGGCAATATCACTGTGGTGATCGTTTAGGCTGAGTACCTAGGAGTGAAATTTTAAAGGGTTCTTGACTGTTGAATTTATATTTACAAAGAGTCAGTGTTCACCCGCCTCTCGGATCACTTTCCTGGCAGCAGGATTGGCCTCAAAATTAGTTCACCATTTCAGAGGTGGCCTTCAGAAACTAGATTATGAATTTCGGATGAAACTATCATTTTATGTAAACTGCTAATAATTACCAGATCACCCCTCATCTGAAAATATGGAATAATTAGAATTTAATTCAGATATTTAATCTTAAAAAAAATATTTTAATGGGAAAGCATCCAGCGTCTAAGCGTTTTGTCTATAAACATACATCTTATTATACTACCTTAATTTTTAACTATGTACAAGGTACAAGTTTTTTATTCAATTAATAATAAAAACTCAGTTTTATTTATTTTTCTAAAAGGAATAAGAAAATAACAAACAAAAATAACTTATTTTAGTAGTTTATTCACATTTTTATCTAGCTAAATGAATCGTATGATAAATCTACTTAGCATACGCATCTCCAGCATGACATTTTTTTTTTTCTACATTAATAAACTACATTTGTTAATATTGTTTTATTTTTAGGTAAGCCATGGTAATCTTGAAGCCTTAGCCAGATTTTAAAATCTAGTTGTGCTATAAAACAGGTGATTGATTAAATAATTTACCTTCATCAGATTTTATTTTTTATTTTTATCTGATGAAACATAAAGAATTAAATTATTAGAGATTTTTTTATTTTAGTCATTTATTTTTTACAATAATAAATAAAACTTATTGTTATTGAAAAAAAAAACACTTTTGGTCCATAGGTTCAGTTTATCTATAGAGTTTTTTTATTCAATGAACCTAGGACTACCTGAGTTTATTACTCAATATGTGACAATACTTAATGTATCTTAAAACTTTAAATAAAAAATATAAGGCTCAAAAGTTCTTGCTAGGTTTAGGCATTCAATATTAGCCGAAATTTATTGTTCTCTGCAACCACGTTGTCCATCGTATATAGAAGAGTTCCCCTGTGACTTAGGTTGTCTTTTCTTCAACCTTTATCTTGATGATTGTTTAAGTCTGTCTTGATCGCAGCCAAAGCATGAGAGAGTATGAATAAGGGTCTAATTGTAAGACTTGGAACTAGCTGATGATATAAGACATACGCACAATTGACTCATTCACAAAGTTTACTTATAGGTAATATTTTATTTATACTGCAGTAATGATTTTTACATTTATGAACACGCATGTGAGGGTGTCCGTGGTTAGAATTTGAGTCTGGATTGCTCAAATTGTCAAAGGTCCTAGTTCGAATCCCGGTCCATCATATATTCATAATGAATTTCTGTTCATGTACGACTTATTAACCAGTGCGTCTGTCTTGGCGTTATAACGGAGTCCTTGAGTATTATTCCTTCCTAAGCGTTGATGACAATGAGAAACGATGAAATCCAATCTTTTAGATGAGATTCGTCTCATTATATGCGAAGACATACCAATAAATCATACATAGAATCCCGACAGAAAAATCACTGGCCTTTCATAGTTAACTCTGACAGAGCAGATGATTCTGCTTCTAAAAATACGTATATGAATGTGTATGAAGTTAGGTCCTCCAAGCTCTTTGGATCTATAGTAAGCCTCGGAACTGAATGTCTGAATACGTTAAAGTTAGGTATAAGATGTAGACGGGATATAAAATATGGAGATAACCAAATTGAAGCCTTTCTTCTTTATTCCCTTTTTAGATTTTATAAACGCGAATTGAATGTCCTCTGCAATTCCTAAAACAAATTACCCGAATGATCTATGAGTAATATAACCCAAAACAGGCTGTGAATAAAGAACTGCTAAGAAGGTAGGTTCCATTCAGGTTACATCCATCTCTTCACCAAGATATGCCAACTATTGAAGTCTAACATATAATAGTTACTAGTTACTTAAGTTTTATACTCATATATAATATGTATGTAAGTATATATAATCACCTGTATAGTACTCAAGTAAAAGGTTACTTCAATTTTAAACGTATTTATTTTATTCGGTTCATCAAAATAATAAGTGAAATAAGCTGAAGACAAAAATGGAAAAGAAAATCGGATACTCGCAAGCAAACTCCCTTCCAAAGAATCGAGGTAATCATACAGTATTTATTGTGGGGCATTGGTCGAAAATGAGTTTTCATTCCTGAAAAACTCCTATATCAATAAAGGCACTTTGTAAAATAAGTGTATTATACAAAATTTATAATGCAAAAATCTTTTGTAGAAATCTTGAGAAAAAATTTCTTACAAATGTTAATGCTGAAATATAATTAGTAGAAACAATCTTGGACTATGAATCATTGTCTTCAATGCTATCTTAATTTATGAAAATTAAAATAAATTTTCCTATTAATCCCAAATATGTATTTTATGACAGAATAATTTACAAAGACTTGTCAAAAATGTGTGACAATTGCTGGTAATTGTGGGTAATAGATAATCTCTAATTGTGATTTTTTTAAAAATTTGTATTTCCGCCCAAGGATTGTCAGCCTCAGGTTACATTCTTACGTTTTTTTACAATAACTGAAATAAGCATAGTTTAAAAAAAAAATGAATCCCAAATAAAACCAAAAAATTAACAAAATGTTATAAAATTTAACCATCAATTTGAAATTAAATTAGATTATTTTTTAACTTTAAAATATCTGCTTATTTAAGAGACTTAAATTGTCTCAAATAATAATAATAAGAGTAGAGAAATGTTTTGTATTTTAGGAAATAGGTTTTTCGACAAACAGGAGGTCTCCAAATTGATCTATTTCAAAGATCCATTAATAGTATAATATTCTAGATATTTACCTTTTTTGTTAATTTCTAATTCTAATTGTTCTTTATACCACGTTATTGTGTTACTTAAATTACATGAATAATAAAGCCTCAATTATGAAATTTAAAAGTTTCATTCATAACAATTAACTATTCAATAGATAATTGTTAGAAATATTGGCTCATACGTCAATCCAGAGAGATTTAACCAGCAAATCACACAACACTAAAAGCCTCCTCATAATGATACTACTGAAAGAATGCATTCTTCGCCGCATCCAAAGCAGATGTGCTGTCAGTCATGGAAATCGCACTATTTACGAACAGTAATCAATATATTAACCTCACTATTTATTAAATCGAAGTCTAAAATATTTTATTTGTATAGATTAATGAGAAGAGGCCTATAACCTGATGGAAATACAGATCGATATTTTGAAGAATTAATCCTTCTTTCCTCTGGTCAAAAACTTAATAAAATGTACCACTCTTAGCTTTGATAAAGCAGTAGTTAAATATGATCATTTTAATCCACAAACATATGTTATTTTCGAATCCTATTATCTTAACCAAACACACACTGAGCCTGCCCAGCCTACTAATATCTCTCCAGTAACTGAATGATCAAAATTGATCATTTTGTTCTGAGAGAGGTTATTAAACAAAAAAGTCTGCAAGTCAGCCAAAATAAACCATCTGACTGCTGCTTTATCATCTCCTCAGGAAACAGATGATGGCGGTTTCGCGACTTTGGCTTGCTTTCTAGCTTTTAATCTAGTACTAAATGCTTCCAAAATAAATGGAATAAATGCTTCTGCAGACAGTTTTATAGCAACAGAAAGCATTACGTTTCGAAACAAATTTGAACAAGATACTAAAATATCTGTAGTACCTATGTCATAATCCTTTGGCCATGCCTAAGAAAGATTTCTGTTTCGTAGTTGTAAATTTTGGATAATTTGTTTGAAAATACAAAGCTTAAGGTCCTCAGCAATTGCTGCGCAGATTAATTACTGGGACATGATGTTTTAAAACATTGTTTGTCAATTGTTTGAAGCTTTGACTTTAAATCTGCAGCAAAGTACGCGCCTCAATGTTAGAAAACTTAACTCTAAATTGTAAACAAGTTGTGATTAAGCTTAACACTTAATGGGCGAAGGTCAAACGTTAACTCCCGTGCAGAAAAATTTTAGTAAAAAAAAAAAATTGTAGGAAGAATGTTGGGAAGAAAGTACTCCCCATGGAAGGCACGGGTTTTCATGGTTCGTGGATATTCTTATCTATAAGTTCTTAGGTTTTCATGGATCAGGTATACTGCTCCATCAGGAGAAAAATTATTTATCTGAATATGACTGATATAAAAATAGAGGAATGCCTAAACGTAACCACTGATTTCAATGAACTCCACTCACAAACTTCTTGAAGACTTTATTTTAAGAAGGATCTGTCTCCGTCCAGATCACCTACTCTACTATGTCCTTAAATGAAGAAGTGGTGAATGTCTTGAAATTGGGTTTATTTTAATTACTACTTTTGTATTGTCAACTATTCACAAACTGTTCACTTTGGCTTCGACGGTCGTCAGATGTATTTACAGTTTCTTCTTCCGGGTTGGACCGTGTCAAGTTGTTGATAGTTGCCGAGCTTTCGCACATCTTGTGATGGCTTCTTCAGGGCTGAATAGAGAATGAGAGCTGTTTTTAAATCCAGGTGGTATTTATACTCGACGCGGTTCGGCCCTTGGGCGAAGCCTGCCTTCCCATTGGTTGATACTGTATTCTGGCGGCTGGTCTCTGGAGTAGTCAGGTAGCTGGTCACTGATTGGCTGGATCCTCTTGTCAATTAGCGCTGGTTTCAGCCCTGAAGAAGCCATCACATGATATGCGAAAGCTCGGCAACTATCAACAACTTGACACGGTCCAACCCGGAAGAAGAAACTGTAAATATTCACAAACTATTAACCGAGTTACTACGGTTTGTGAACAGTTCACCCCATCTTAATAGTCTCTGATGTGGCCAAATACAGTACAGTAGATCTCAAAAGCGTATTTTACCAAATGCCAATAATAGTAAGGCAGCGGGAAAAATCTGGTAATTTAAGCCCATTCTGAGGGGCTCCATACGTCACAAATGGAGTATCTGAGTTCCAAAGAAAGATGCACGCGAATACTGAAGGGATTGTAGGTAGATAGACATACATTTAGTTGATGTGACTGTCAGAGCTCATTATGCAAATAATGAGAAAGATCATGTCTCTCACCTTCGAGGATTTGTTTCTATCCATAAGACATATAATTTAACAATTAATAATAACAAAATCTCATTTAGGAGATCAAGCTCTTGGGACTCTGGTAGAAAATACCAGATCCTATACGACTTGCCATATGTTAATTTCAGAATTCCTGAAAACAAACAAACGAGTTTGGGATGTTTGCTTATTATTTTATGGGGGAAAAAAATCAGAATTTGTCCAAGACTTACGGAATTGCCTTCTTAAATGTTTCATCATGCGTAACAATGATGATATCCCATTCTGCGCTTAAATGTGTCCTAGATGTCTCCATTGCTGCTCTCTATCCGAAAATAAACAACCCGAAATTTCTTTTCGAGAACCCTGGCTAAAAATGAACAGCACCATCCGGGTGTAGAGAAAAAAAAACCTAAGCGATTATTGAATCCCTTCGGAAGTGCAGGCAATACTTGAAAGGACAGAAGTTCTTATTTATAACATAGCAAAAATCTGTCTCTTAAACGTTTAATATTAGATATCCCGAGAAAATGAGAAATAAACAATGTAGTGATTATAACTAGCTCCTTATTGCCAATATATCGTATACAATAGGAGAATGTTGCACCTTGCAGTTACTCCACACCTGCTACAAGCCTGTCCACTTTTATAATGAACTGCGTCACCCAGAAATTACACAAATGTATGGATCCTTCCGTCGAATACGCAGTTATGTTATCTGTAAAATATGATCCAAGATCAATATCAAGCCTCGCTTCCATAGCAGAGCTCACACTGACCATCTAATACTTCTCGAAATATCTATGTACAGCCAACGATGGGTATTCCTGATTCCATTAAGCTATTCTTTGCATAGGCTTAACTAAATACGAACTAAATTACTGTTATTCGCCAGCTATTCTCTAAGAGGAAGATGAAAAAGTGTAGTACACTGGTTCCTCAAGAACTTACTCCTCAGCAATCAGCTAAGAGGGTAGACATTTGTGAAAATTTATTGAAAACCCCTTCTGTAAGGAGATTTTACTGGAAGATTGTCACCTATGATGAAAATAGGGTTTACTGGCGAAATCCAAATACCAGTAAGCAATGTCTAGATTTGCGCTTGATTACTTTTCCGGTTACTGCAAAGGGCAATTTAAAAAAATCCATGGTTTGTATTATTTTAGGGGGGAATTTTGAAAGTTTTATTCATTATGAATTTGTTTGTGATAGATACTCTATGAATTCTGAACTCTACTATGAACAACTGAAAAGATTGTCCTGCTTTGATCAACCAAAAAAGTATTATATTCTCCTAAGATAATGCTTGTCCTCACACTTCCCATTGAGCCAAAGAAAACTTTAAAGAGCTTCATGGGTTCGAAATCTTTCCTCATCCACCATATAGTCCAGACCTTACATACTTGTTTTGATCCATGAACCATTTTGTTAAGGGAAAAATTTATGAGTTCATGAAAGAGCAGAATTTATTTTATGAAGAATTTATGATTTTTTAAAAGAATTTATGAGAGTTTAGAAGAATTTATGCTAATTTTGCAGAAATTAAGTCCACGAGTTCTTCAACAGCCATCCCATGTAATGTTAGCATGGGATTGAGAAATTGTTTAGCAGATGGCTAATGACGGTAGATAACAATGGATTATACTCTGAATATTAATTGTATTTTATATGAAAGATAAAATAATACAAATATTAGTATTATTTAAAACATTTACCGTTTCTTCTTCCGGGTTGGACCGTGTCAAATTGGTGTTATTTGCCATTATATACCACCTGGATTTNTTGTTTAAAATTTACGTGGGATAAAAAACCACAACCAAATAAAATATTTAGTAATTAATAATTTTTTATTTAGAAATATATTTACTTCACACACACACGCTCACTGACGGGTGCTGCAGGTCCTTCAAGGATTAAGGTTTACAGTTAGTCTGTTCTGCTCGTCTCTGTTCATCCCCTCTCCTTTAGCGATTAACGACAGTGGTATGAAGGTTTCCTTCGCATCATGTAGAGCAAGTGTAGATGAGACCTACTTCCTCACCTTCCGCCTCTGGGAATATCGAACTTCAGTTATCTTGGTAGCCTCTCTGGGTTCATTCTTGGACAACATATGTTACATATGTTTTAAACGCCTAAACCTTCTGAAGTGGGTGAAAGAAACAATGCCCGACTCACTGAATAAATCCTGCAGCTAGTGATTCTTCCTTCCGCGCCATTTTTTATGTCATACCAATTTTGATGGGGCCAAAAAGCCTTTCCTTGTAAGAGGACAGAGATGTCCGATGTCCAAATACTCACAAGTACTTAAAATACAGGCATACTTTAAACTTACGTTCCCCTATTTCCAACTCTTGTACATTCTCTTGATCTTGACGTTTAGATGTAATTTATCTTTTCAATATTAGTTTCCACGCTAAGATCATTAGCTGTCATCAGAAACTCTTCGAGAGCACCAGCCAAAGCAGCCTATGTTCTCACTGATTCAGCTTGGTACAAACAGCACTTCCAGTGCAGATTCTTAAGCGACGTTAAATAGCACTTTTGAAAGTTGGTTCTGAGTCCTTCCTGACCGATGAAGTCACATGACAACCAATGTTCAAGCTCTGTACCTAGTGTCACTTGCACCAGTCTCTCCAACCCTCATGGCATTCCCAGATTTCTTAGCTCATTTTGAATTTTTCCTCTGCCATTGCTGCCCTAAGCCTGCTTGTTCTGTTTCATAGGGAACAAATAGTTCAAAGTAACGTTGTGGTTAAAAGAGGCCTTCCTTAGAATCAACTGAACAGAGAAAATGTGGTCTAAGGTTGATCTCCCCAGATCCAAAAGCACTCTAGTACTCAACGATCAACCTCTTTTTCCATTTTGTTATCATCCTAATACTTCTAATGGAGAATGCTCTTGCAATGGTATCTAACGAAGTGATTCCCCTGCAATTTTTTCTGACCAGCCGGTTGCCTTTTTTGAACAGAGGGCATATTATAGATTACAGCCATTCAACTGGCATTTTCTCCCTAGTATTTTGTTAATAAATAAATAAATAAAAAATTCATAAGTACCTTTCATACATCTGACCTAAATTAGTTGAAATTCACTAAAATTGTTTTTGTGTATGTTAAAAAGAGGAAGGATCGAACAATTCTCGGAATTACATTCGCAAATATCTTAAATAATTTCACCTTAAAAAATTGCATTTTTTAAAAACCTCTCTCTCTCTCTCTCTCTCTCTCTATATATATATATGAAGTAGAGAGAGAGGAGTATTTTAGAAGGTTTCTCAAACCGAAAGTATAGATTTTATTTTTAATTGGCCAAGATTAATATTTCGTATTTAAGATTGCCAAATAATAGTGTTACTATACGAATATCAATGAGATTAAAGCAGGGAGAGAAAGCTATTAATCGGATTTTTTTCGACTATAGATCACTTTAGATATAATTTTCATATTTGTAATGAAACTTAACTTCAAAATAACTCAGTTAATCATCATTTTTTTGCAAAGTTGAATACAATCATTTATCCCCACTTTTTCATTGAAGTCGTCATTGTTGAAGCCGCTCTCCTGACTTAATAACTTAAATCAACGGATGTGTAAATGTATTGGCTAGTGTACAATGTAATCAGTTTTTGTATCAACTACTAACCCCATCAAGAAAGACATTTAAATCTTCCCAATCAATCTTTAGTTAGAAAGTTTTAAAGAAGAATTTTATTTCTCTAAGGAAATTCATGTCAAATTATGTTCACTTTTGAACTTTCAATTGTTAATACATTATGTGTGAGGTTCACATTCAGTTGGACAAAAATGAAATCTATGGAGTATATACAGATCATATGAACTTTAGGAACGAAAAAATATTTAAGCTTACAATATATATATATATATATAT
>KZ807293.1:5233-18260 GCA_000696205.2 Oncopeltus fasciatus | reverse complement strand
ATGGTAATTATATACCACCTGGAATTTAAAAATCTCTCTTTTACAACTCTCATTCTCTTTTCAGCCCTGAAGAAGCCATCACATGATGTGCGAAAGCTCGGCAAATAACACCAATTTGACACGGTCCAACCCGGAAGAAGAAATGGTAAATACTTCTGACGACCGTCGAAGCCTACGTGAACATTATTTAAAACAGTTATATTATTTTATAAGCCCCTTTATTTCTTTGTTTTAACCTCTATAACAAATCAAACTTAAGTTGTTCTATTTCTATGTCAATGTATTGCTTAAATTATATGCTTAAGAAAGCATTAATTAAGAAACCTAAAAGGTTCATTCATAATAATATGAATAGGTTAGACACCATATAACAGATTAAAGAGGCATAAAAGAATAGACAATCGGCTTTTTTTTTTCTTCTTACTAAGTATGACTCACTGACTGCTTTTTATGCTTTGAGAAAGTAGAAACAAATTTTTATGCTGGCAAACATTCTTCCCACTTTCATGGGGCTTGAATTCAAACATATATTTATACCTTCTAATTATTGATTTCAAGATTGTTTAGTATTAAATGAATAATACATGAATGAATTAATTAATTAAATTGTTTAGTATGTAATTATTACCTATAATTGCATTTAAAAAAAAACAATTTTCTTTTTTAGACAATACTCAATTTTTTAAAAGATTTTCTTAGTCTGCAGTAATAAAATTTATATTAAAAATAAAATGCAGAACTAAAAAATCAATCATTAAATACATTCATTTATTATAAAGTTTTGGTTTATTATTTTAAAAAATCCTCCAAAAAATGTAAACACGATTCAAATACTAGTTAGTTTTTAAATTTTGATTAGTATATTTTAATTTTTTTGTGCATTTAACTTTAGATTTATTAACTGTAGTCATTGAAACTGGAGCTTCATGTGGTGGGGATACAAATTACTATTACACTGGAATGTTGTATATTAATATTATCTTAATTATGTCTGCATGCAATTGGCTAAAATACAAGTATTGGAGTCTGCAACAAGATAATAGGAAACCAAAGAAAGTTAAAAAGGTAAATTAAAAAACTTTGGACATTTGACTATGCCTTTCAAGAAAAAGATATGCACCAGCAAACAATTTATCTTAATTTGACTTCATAAAAAACTATTGGATGAGACAGAGTACAGAGTGGGCTCCTGTGAAAGTAAAGCCACCACTAATTATATCTTATGCTAAAATATACCATAAGCACATGGTTGTGTGTAAAATAAACTGTAAATATTTTATAATAAAATTTCACTTGAAATAATTTCATTTTCTCATAATAATTTTTTCTTAAATTTTCTCCACCAGGGTACACTGGACATATTCCATTTGGTCAGTCAAAGTATGGAGAAGGATATGCACCAGCAAACAATTCAGCTTTATGTGACTTCACAAACAACTATCGGATGAGACAGAGTACTGAGTGGGCTCCTGTGAATGTCATGAAAGCAGAGCCACCACTAATTATATCTTCTGCTGAAATATACCACAAACACATGGGAATGGTGCCTAATTATACTGGCCATATCCCAGGTCAAATATTCAGGTAACACACTTTAGCTTTCCTCCTGCACTCCTTACCTGTCTATTTCCAAGGAATCAATTAGAAAAAGAGTGAAGTGACGAAACTTCTTACATTTTTTAATACCTGCAATTGTAATTTTAAAAATGTTAGACAATTTGACTGTATGTGTTTTGCTGTTTCTATATAAGACAATTTAGATGCATAATTTATTATTTCATTTTATTTATTTAGAGAGGATGATTTATGATTAAGGTGGTTGGGTAGGGAGAATAACTTAAGACAATTAATGGGTATTTAGAAATAATAAAAAAAATTAAGATTATATAGTTATATGATTGGAGGGATCATAGAATCTTCCAGAAATCAATGACACTAGATGGTGCCTGCATAGACCTATTCTTTTTCCATTCTATTAATGGAAAAAACAATAGAATGGACACACAGAAAAATAAAATGGAAATAAAAACCAGCTCTTAGTATACCACCTAAATTTTGCGAAAGCAGATAGATCCCTGGGATGCCACTGCAGCTTAATTCATATAACATGTGTTATTTAAGAATTGAGGTATATTAACAGATAGAAATATTCTGTCATTGATCCTTGGCTCCATGTTCAGCATTAAACACACTTTTGTTTTTTGCTTTTCATGATCCCAATTATGTCAATAAGTGTGAGGTAAAAAAAGGCATTATTCAATAGAATTATCATTTCAGGATATAATTTTACATTAACCTTTGTTAGCTTTAATGAGAAAAAATCCAATATTGTGCCAGTCTGAAGTGTGATACAGTTTTTAGTAACACAAATAACATTAAAAATGTAATAAAGATATTACTATAAATTTTGATCCCCTCTAAACCTCCATTTTTCCTTAACCAATTTTGATCTCCTCTAAACCTCCCATTTTTCCCCTAACCAATTTTAACCAAAAATGAATTCTTTCAAGATTTTTCAATGAAAAGCCTAAGTATTGGATTAAGTTTTTATATTATAAAATATAATAAATGTTGGTATCTAACTGCAAACCGTTTCAGCCATTAATAAACTCATTCAACCGTTTGTAAACAGAAGCATAAATACTTAATTTGTTTCTACTACTTTGAAAATAGCTGATCTAGAGAGCACACAAACAAATATGTAATATATATATATATATATATAGAGANTCTCTCTCTCTCTCTATATATATATATATATATATATATAGAGAGAGAGAGAGAGAGAGTTTAAAGTGAACACACAAAAAGAATAAATCACAAATAGTAAAATTTTTGGGGATCTCTCACCCTTTGTCAGTAAGGGCGAGAGATCTAAAATATTTTACTATTTGCAAATTTTTCTTTATGTGTGTTCACTGTGCTCTATATCCCACCTGTTCTTGATTATTTTACATCACAGCCGCAAGTGTTTCATTGTCTACATATACTACACACACATTCATACATATATAAATTTTAACTGGCCATAGTTTTATCTCCTCTTATGCAGGATCAGCAAAATCTGTTAAAAGTTTTATTACACTTTGGTATATTATAATAAATATGAAATGCTATTTTTTGTTCATTATTGCGGCCATAAGTAAGTGAATAGTGGAAAAAACTTTTACCTGAAGCAATATTCTTTTTGAATTAAGTAAATAAATATGAGAGAATCAGTTATTATACATGTAATCCAGTATTCTCGTCTGAATTTATAGTAAGTGCTAATGAAAGATGGTATACATGAAAAATTTACATAATTAGATTCCAAGTATAAATGGGGGATTGATATGTGCTATATTAATGGAAGTTATAGAACAAGTTAATGACTCTCCACTGTTCATGCTCAGGTCATCTCTATCTATATGCCTGTTACTCAGCTTTCTCCAATGGAATATTCCCAAATTATTCCCTTACACATAAAATATAACAAAATTACACTGTGTAAAACCATATCACGGGTAATTTGAAAGTGAAATTGAGTTAGTTGATCTGAAACTATAAGTCCTGAAAAAATCTAAAAGATTTAATTCTGTGCATTAAAAGAGCTGCTAATATTTGGCCATGTAGTGAAAAGTAGATAATATTGTTAATAGCTAGCATGACAATGAATTTACTTAACTAGCTGAAACAATCTCAATTCATCCAAGTATTGTATAAATTAGGAAAAATTAGGGAAATAAATGTAAGAATAAATACAGTATTCACATAAAAAATTATAAAATATGTTGGCAAAACCTTTGGAAGAACATGAAATGCCCAAGTCACTGATCAAATATGAGTTATGAATAAATCTACTGTCAAATTTTCTTAAAAAAACTAATTGAGATAGATTTTTTCCCCTCTAAAACTATAGGTCATTTAAGAAGATAATTAATAATTGAATTTATAAATCATATTGTTTGAACATAATACCCATTTTATCAGAACTTATATTTCATTATGAAAGAACAGTTTTACAGTATAGATTTTAAAATCATTATGCTTATATATATATTTTTTTTATTAGAAACTCTAAAATTTAACTAACCTCTAGGCTGTGTTGAAAGTTTTTTTTTTTAAATCGAACTTTACAAAAATATTTAAAATGAATTTAAACATGAATAATGTACCAGGATGCTTATTTATGATTAATTATCTTGTTAAAGGAGCGGGAAGACATATGGTTCAGATTCAAGAGATGCAAAACGATGGCTAAGGGGAGATCGCACTGATTAAAGGGCAAATTGAATTTGACTAATTAACTATAAATCAATATACTAATTTAAACAGGAAACAAAATAAAGAAATTAAATTATTATATTTTACTTTATCATTTGAATTAGTTTATTGTCATTTAGATACATCTTTAAAGAAAAAGTTGATTAAAGGACTGGGGGATTCTAATTATTTATTTTAAGAGCAGAATATACTATCATTTCATTCATGAATCTATAAACCATAGCATTGCATGCAAATACATGGTGATGCGGAGAGTCTAATAACTTGAAAATTGTCGTGCCTAATTTACATATAGCATACTCTAGAATACGATACAAATTATTATGTAGTAAGGTAAAAAAATAAATAAATAAAAGGTACTGAAACCTTTTCACTAGTGCAGCAGGTAAATGACACATTCAATATTTGGCCACGCAGAAACACTGAAGAAATTGTTTCACAAAGCAAAGTAGATATGTGAGCCAAAAAACCTCTCTAAAGAAAGAAGACACATACAAAAGAACTGCTTTGAAGGAGAATGGTAAAGGACTCATTATACAATACCAGGAATAGGGCACTTCCCTCAACTGAAGGCTCTGATGGATCATAGATGACACTTCCATAGACAAAGGGGTCATGGAATCAAAATGAACTAAACTGACAGGAACATATTACACCTACTACTGAACCCCAAAGATGATTTAGAATTACTAAATTAAATTTAAAGCATCCTTAGTTCATACAGCAAACAACTTATTTCCTTCAACAACTTATTTCCTTGAAACTCAAAGAACACATCACCTGTATTAAGAAACAGTATATGGACAACTACCAACTTAGCCCAGTAAGAGAGGCTGCCATAGAGAACATCAATCAACCTAACAACCGTAAAAAAAGGCAGTTAAAAACATTTTGAAGTAAAAAATTAAAAATAAACCAACAGAAACAGAGCGCACATGATAATGGCTTTTCACCAAACTTCAGGTACAGGATTCCCGCTGAGGGCTTCCACATTATTGGAACCAACTGGTATAATACTCTGTGCTTTCCCCCTTCTTTTCTATTTAACCCTGAAGAGGCTCACAGTAATAAAAAAAAAAAAACCTTATGTTTTGATAAATAAAGAGACTCAGTCCAATCCGTAATAGGAAAATATGAATAATTAACCTAGACTATGAAAGTCTTTGAAAATACAAATTTTTAGCTGATTCTCTCAATACATTTCAATGAAAAGAATTAGCTAAAATGCTTAATTATGACATTTTAAATAACTTTATGGTAAAGAGTTAATAAAAACAATTAAAATTTAATATATTTATCTAACAAACACTATAAAAAATTAAATCATTATACTTAATTTAATTTGGGAATTAAACATATTTACAAGAAAATTTGAAAAATTACTGCATGATTTCAAAAACAATAACAAAAATAACTTTAAAATAACAAAGCAATATAAATATATATATANTAATCACAATTACACTTTAAGTTCTTTATTTATAAAATTATGATATTTTTTAATAAAAATTTGAATTTTTTTTCTATTTTGACCTAATATAAAAAAATATACAGGCATTATTGACCAGTTTTTGACAATGTCCTTTAAAACAGCTTGTTTGAAGACCATATCCAGGTACAACTTTAAAACTGTTTCTTTAAACTGATAAATTACGACTTTCAGGAGATTATATCTCAATCATGATGATGGTCTGATAACTTCGGTTATAATTAGGCAAAATAAGATATTTTCCTAATTGCTGCTCACTTAGGAAATAACACAATCCAATAAAAATAAACAAGGCTCTCTTAATTTCACAATTTTGAAGAGCCTTCTGCCCAATTCTTCAGAATATCTCTAGCCAATTTTAAGTTTTCATCTTTCTAAAACATAAATAAAAAAATTAATTTAGCTAACAAAAATTACCAGAGCAAATATTTATATTTGAAGCAGAATATTATATGCATTCATGAAAAAAAATGTTAAAGAAATTTTTTCTACAAATGTAAAATTTATGAAATAGGATAAAATGAAAATATTTTACTTATAAAAAATAAAATAGGCAAAAGAAAAATACAATATGATTAAACTTACTTTAATAAAACAGTACCGTATATAGTTTTCTCCCAAATGTTTATGTGGCAAGCTATAAAAGGCAGAAGGTGGAATGCCTTGAATTTTTAAATTTCTTGAAGTCCATTTTGCGAATCGATAGTCTCTATATTTGTCTGATTCTTTATCTAAGCCAGCTTTATCCGCTGAAAGAAATATTTTAATTACATTTCTAATTAACTACTAGGAAAAAATTAAATGAAAAAAATGTTTTTGTATCTTCTAATACAAGTATTCCCTTTAGAGAACATTCTTATAATTATAAGGTAGGTAATTTTTAATTATGGTAGGAAATTGGGATATTAAGGCAAGAATTATATTATTTATCTTAATAGCTGACACATAACACAGGAATTTAAACATTTCATTTCTTTCATAAAGAAAGAAAAATGCTTATCATTGAAATGATAAAATTAGCTAAAATAGTATTAAAAAAAAAAAAAAAAGTTGCTCCGAACAGCTTAGACTAAAGAGTGGAGAATTCTACATGAAAAGGATGTTATCCAATCAAGAGGGACATCTTTTTTATAGTATTTTTACCATCAAGCCTATATTTTTGTATAGATAACAAGAATTTTTGCTTAGCAAGTTATTTATGTTATTTTACATAGATTTTGTCAATAGCATTAGAGTAAATCCACTACTCATTTCCCTCTTAGAAAACCCCACCTCGGAATTTTCAAAGAAAATCCAAGAATATCTAACAACTAACCGACTGGGACATCAAAGAACTCTGTCCTCCCTGACCTGTCATTTCCAATTTATACTTATTACCAAAAATACACAAGCCCGGAAATCCTGGGAGAAAGAATCACTTACTTTATTGAATAACAACTGTAACCACTATCCTCAGTCCTTCCTTTATATACTAATGAAACTTTACATTTTTTAGAAATTTTGAATGATTTTTCCTTGCCCTCTTCAAAGCCAATTTTATTAATTACCATAGATGTCACTTTTATTAAATATTAATTCCTTCTCCCGAAGTGCTTGAGTTCTTCAAATATTTTGTTGAACAATGGCCAAGGAAGGTATCAAGACCAAGATACACGAAGCCTTCCCTGTTATTCAGAAAAATCCATCCACCAGCTTTCTACTACCATAAAAACCTGGCATTACATACAGGAAAGCCCCACCCTCCAAGATATACTAAACAGAAAAAAAACTATCTGTCAAAACCCTCACAAATTTACCAAAACAAGGTACTTGGCCTTGTAACAAAAGCAGATGCTTATCCTGTCCAATTATAAAAATTGGCACATTCCCCAGTGACAACACTTACTAAACGTATAAAATGTAATCCTCATCAACATGCACATCCAAAAATTGTATATACCTGCTTCAATACAATTTTTGTCCTGCTTTTTACGTGGGAAAATGTACTACACTCCTAAATCTCAGAATTAATAACCACAGAGCATCCTGTTCAGAAACACAGTCCCCTCTTTCCATAGCAAGGCATGCTCAAAGTCATTTAATGAGTTTTAATGACATTTTCCAAGTTAAAGTGATTGAACAACTTCCCAACACGGCTTCAGATTTGCAACTATATTGGAGAGTGGGCCTATATCCACATTCTCAAAGCCACTATAAGACCTAGCATTAATTGCCAACAATAGGAGGATTAGGTAAAACCAAATCACCTTCCCCTTCCTTAGAGTCCTATCCGCAACACCAGTCTCTCTTCACTCCTCACTGATGAAGGGAGTGAGGAGTAAAGGAGTGAAAAGATCAACAAAATCTATGTATATTAACATAAATAATTTGCTAAGCAAAAATCTTTATCTCTATAAAAATACAGACTTGATGGTAAAAGTATAGTGTAGGATTCTCCACTCTTTAGTCTGAGCTGATCTGAACAACTTTTTTTTTTTTTTTTTTGTTTTTTTTTTTTCAATGATAAACTTTTTTTCTTATTTTAAGTAATGAAATGAAATGTTTAAATTCCTGTGTTGTGTGTCAGTTATTCAGATAAATAATTTCACCTCTTGCTTTAATAATCCATTTTCCTAGTGTGAAAATTTTACTCCTTGTGATTTTTTTTTTTTGTGAATGTGAATGCCATTGTTGTTCATTACTATATATACTCCCTCAAAATTTGAAGATAATGTTTCAAGGTATACATAATCCCAAAATCAAATAAAAACATTGTCTGTACACTTTACAAAACATTCCCCAGCATTGGCTTAACCAATTGTTTTAAAATTAGTTATTTAAACTATCAGTTTAAACCTAGTTTACTATTTAAACTATGAAACTATTTAAACCTAGTTTCATTTGATTGAGGGTGGTGTCATTGGTCACCTTTTCTCCTCATGTGATTGTCATTTTTTAAATTTTATTGTAATCAAATTACAAATTTTTTTTATTTAACAGAATGTAATAAATAAATAAAAGTTTATATATAAAAAAAAGTTTAAAACAGTTTCATTTGANTGGAAGACAAGGAAATTGTGTATTTATTTTAAGCAGATTTTCTGTATGGAAAAATCAAGTTATTCATGTTTAAGCCATGTTCATATTTATAATTTTTTTGCTAACAGTTATGAGTTTTTTAAAGGCTGAAAAATAATATAATTTAAAGTCTTAATACCTCCACTTTTATCAGCATTGCAAAACAAAAATAGAAAACCAAATTGGTGGTAAAATGTAATGTTACAACATTTATATACTACAATATTTTTTTCAAAAAATCCTCATATTAAGGAAGATTTTGGAGAATACAATTCATCATTTTTAAGATATAGAAACCAAACTGTGTATTTAGGCTTTTTATGAAGGGAGGGTTTAAGGAAAATCAAAATTTTCAAATATCAAGTATCTATTTCTCTAAAGATTGTTTTATAAAATTTTTACCATAAACATTTATTAAAAATATATTTTTTAGAGGTTTTTCCTTTTATGATCATTATTTTCTTATAGGTTTAAAATATATACCTGTTTTTATATTTTGTTATTTAGCCCTGAAAAATTAGCAATAAAAGCATTGGCAATAATAAAAACTTTTTTGTTAACGAATTAGTTTTTATTTATTCAAAATCCCAAGACTATCCAAAATTTAAGAAATTTACCCGACATAAGAATCTTAGTATGTCCTTCGCTATTTTTGGTATTTTCATGTATACCTTACATACTTTTAAAATAAACTAGCAAAATAAAAGAGGATCTGTTTAAATAAATTAAAATGATTGGTATGTTAATAAAGATTTATATTTAAAAATATATATATATTTCCTGGAAAAAAACAAACAATTTTACCTAGAGGTGTCCAATCAACAATAATGAAATAACCGCCTTCAGGTATAATTGGTACCATCCCAATATCACTAAGGAATGAAACCATGAAGTCCCTTTTTTCTTTCAGTTCCCGTGCTAAACTTACTAAATAGCAATCAGGAGAATCGATTCTGTCCATTTCATGTTCCAGTGCCATAGCCACAGCTTCCTATAAAGCAAAATAAAAAATTATGAAAAATTGAAGTACTATTTTGAGGTCACTAGATAGATTTTAAAAATTTGTCAAAGAAATATTTTAATGTAAACATAGTGTTTGTTCAACTGTTTTTAGTATTGATAATTGAGGACTGGGCTATTTCAAATGAAAAAAAAAAAAATTAAAATAAATGCAATACGAAAATTGAGAGGTGGTTTAGATTCATGGGTAGGATAATTTAACACTTCAGATGATAAAATATTACAAATTTAAAGGAAGAAGTCTCTAAAATTTCACTAATTATACAACAATCTCTGTTAACTAACATTAATAATAAAGATGTAGGAGCTGGAATACTCTGCTAAGAGCATGTTTTCCCTCTCCTAACTTTGATCTAGTTTTACTGCTGAATTACATGTGATTTAACGAGCACTATGCATTATTGTATCTCCCAAAGCACATTATTAGTACCAATTCACTCTCTCCCAAACAAGCAATTCAAAATATATTCTTACAGTCACCTAATAATTGACATGAAGAATAAAATTAACAAATATTCAAAAAAATAATACTGATTTGGATTCCAGGTAACTATGACATTAAAGTGGATCAAATTGCAAAATAATGCTATTACTTAAGGTATAAAATATTCTCAAGTACTTTCATTCAAAAGTTAAAAGGAAAGAATGAGTTGTGGTATGAAGAGTGGAATTGTAAGGTGTTTAGCAATAAGTTGTGGGAGATAAAGAGGAAGGTTGATAGTAGCATGAATCTCCTCTTTGTTCTTGTTGTGGTGTGTGCCTCACAATAAAACATATTTTTACCAAGTGCATTCAATATTGTGAAGAAAGTTAATGTATTGGTTTACTCACTGATGAGAGGGAACTATTTGGTAAAGGATCTGAGTACAGAGATAAGATCTTTATTTTTCTCAGAAATTCATATTTAATTAATACAACTAAATTATCTTGTAATCAGGAATATGTGTGTATGTCTGTGGTATAAATACATATATATATNTAAATTTTTTCAGTTTTCAGTCCATAGATTTAATAAAAAACATATGACACTAGTTAGCAATAATAAACAGTAATCATTAATCCTAATTTGGTTTCTGAGACACAGCTACAGGGAGGATTGGGATGGGGGCTCTGCGGTGAGAGGTGGCCTGGTGGGGGTTGGTAGGTGTCTGGGAGGAGGAGAAGATGGGCGTAGGGCTAGTAGTGGGGAGCGGGGTTGACTTATTCTGGACTTAGAACTTGGAACAGTCAGGGCCATCTGGGGATCTGGAAGGAGGCACTTACATGCAGCCCTTCTGTCTTTGTCTCATTGCACCTCCCCCTGTTCCAGTGCTATGTGTCTGTAATCATGATGAGTATGGAACTTAAAAAGTTACAATTTTTTTTTTAAATTGCTGCACCTCAGAGAAATTCTTAATATATGTCAGGATAATATTCTAAAAAAGAATTGTGGTATAGTCCGAAGATGTCTTTATTTGTTTTGTCCTTAGATATGTTCTGTAAGTACGTAGATGAATCAATTTATTTATGGGCTGCTGTTTGAAGCCAAAATAAAAAGCATTGATGAGCTCAGAAAATTTTGACCTTAATTTTCTCATAATATAGGTTGACTGGAAGACAAGGAAATTGTGTATTTATTTTAAGCAGATTTTCTGTATGGAAAAATCAAGTTATTCATGTTTAAGCCATGTTCATATTTATAATTTTTTTGCTAACAGTTATGAGTTTTTTAAAGGCTGAAAAATAATATAATTTAAAGTCTTAATACCTCCACTTTTATCAGCATTGCAAAACAAAAATAGAAAACCAAATTGGTGGTAAAATGTAATGTTACAACATTTATATACTACAATATTTTTTTCAAAAAATCCTCATATTAAGGAAGATTTTGGAGAATACAATTCATCATTTTTAAGATATAGAAACCAAACTGTGTATTTAGGCTTTTTATGAAGGGAGGGTTTAAGGAAAATCAAAATTTTCAAATATCAAGTATCTATTTCTCTAAAGATTGTTTTATAAAATTTTTACCATAAACATTTATTAAAAATATATTTTTTAGAGGTTTTTCCTTTTATGATCATTATTTTCTTATAGGTTTAAAATATATAATTTGTCATTTACTCTCATTTGTGTCAATTTTAATGGAACTAGGGAAATCTGTTTTGCTTAAACAGTTCCTGCATAATTGACTTTTTCATATTATTGTTAATTAAATAATAATCTGTTTCCCCAATATGAAATATAAATACAAAGCTATTATAACACAATAGTTATAATTGAAAATGCATCCTCAGCATGATATACTTACTATATTAGTTATAATATGCAAATTTAAGAAGGCAACTTAAAAAAAAAAATAAAAATAAAATAAGGTCAAGCCTGCATTTAATACAGATAAAGACCAAAATATAATATGTACCAGAAGAAATTTAAATATAGGGCATTAAATGTTTTTCCTTAATATTTATACATTTTTATGAAGTATATTTTTCATATGGATTGTTTAGATGGTGGAAAGGATTTTAGATGAAATGACAGAAATCTAATTTCATTAAATTTAATGAAACTACCAGGTTACATATCTGGTCATGTATTTATAATTAAAAAGTAGAAATGACTAAGTTTGAGAGTAAGGAGTGTATCACATATTATAAAAATAAAATACTACTTAATACTTTGCAACTTTTAAAATATAAGAAGACTATGAGATTTTAAAAGCAAAGTTTCTGAACACACTCACCAGAATCAGCTATATTTCAAATAGTCTTGTCTAGTTTCATTAATCTTTCTTCTGTGATTCTTTGCAAACAGAACCTAAGTCAATGTGAACTATTAACATTTAATCCTATACTGTTTAAATAAAATAAGGGAAAAAAATATTCATGAAAAATTTTGCATAAGTCCACAGAGGTTCATATAAATTTAATTTTTCAGAGATATGATGCCACTCTAAGCAGAAACATTAACAATTCTTAAAACAATTATTGAGAGGGAATAGAAAATAAAAATAAATAATCCAGGTTCGATTCCTGGCTGGGACAGATAGTTTTTTATTTTCTATTCCCTCTCAATAATTGTTTGAAATTTTCGTGGGATAAAATACCACAACTAAATTAAATATTTATAAAGAAAAAATTAAATAAATTAAATGACGAGAGTCGACAAAATGTATGACAATGTCAGCTTCCTTGAGTACAAGACGAAGTTCTCGCCTTT
>KZ807292.1:459678-499299 GCA_000696205.2 Oncopeltus fasciatus | reverse complement strand
AATTCTCTTTATATATATTAATAAAGAACAGGTGGGATATAGAGGGCTGTGCACACAGAATAAGATATCACAAGGAGCAAAATTTTCGGGGATCTCTTGCCTTTTGTCAGTGAGAAGTGAAGAGATACTAGAGATCCCCGAAAATTGTACTCCTTGTGATATTTTCTTTTTGTGTGTGCACTGCACTCTCTATCCCACCTGTTTTACATCTTATGCTACATTTTCTATATATACTTTATATATATGAGTATGTGTGTATGTATAATAAATATTGAATGTATTAAAAATGATTGCTTTCAATTTCTTAAATTATATTTCTGCCAACTCTTGGACAAGTTTTCTAGAAATTTTTCTTTTTTCATGTTACTTTTTTGTCTCGTACAATGTTCCTCTTACAGTCTTAACTTAAGACTAATAACTAATTAACTCTAATTCATTTTGAATGGAATCTACTTTTTCCTGAAAATTGTTCTCTAAAGTAGCTTGGAGGTTCCTTAGTTACTCTTTTATCCTAGAATTTAGAAATAAAATCCTAAGTCCCAGAAATCAGTCTTTGGCATGTCCTTAAATTTGAAAATCATTCTTCTTTAGAATTTTAATTTATTGCACAAAAGTGCTTCATAATTGCAACAAACATTGCCAAATCTGTTGCCTCTTCTTTCTACATGCATGTCTGCAAGTGGAACCCTCCACTTAACCCACCTTCATTAGTTCAATAAGGAGTAAGACTATTGGTTGAGCTCATTTCACGATTAGCTGAGATAATGCTTGTATTACTTATCAGAAATTGATTAGTGTGTTAAATTAGTTTAAGCCCTGATTTATTCTTGCACTAGGCTTTTCCAATCCGCCAGTTCTTAGGTAGTAATCTCTTTCCTAGTGATATATTTGGATACTCTTCTATAAGATTTAGGATCAATTGTGTGTCCTCTGCTTCTTTCCTAGTGTACTTAAAAGTTCTTATCCTGGGCATCTTGACCAAAGTCATAAAAAATTAAGTTGCCATAATTACTTATGGTAACTTAATTTTTTTGAGATTCCCAGACTATCTCAAAAATCAATACATGTCATGTTCAGGTCAGACTGCCTCAGATTGTAGATTCCATGACCTTAAGGAAAACGTCTGTATCTTGTCGACACTTTTACTTCACTACCCTATGGTAACTGAACATTAAAAAAATTAATGAGGAATCTCACCACTCACCAGATTAGGGATCCTTGGCTAGAGCCTAATTGGCAGGCATCATTTACCTTAGAATAATAAACTTTGTGTTTAAACTCTGAAAAAAATTATGTCTATGACCCTCTCTTGAGCACGATGTAACATAAACATTAACAATAAAACACTAGAAGTATAAAAAAGTATTTATTTTAGTAACATCTCAATTAAAATTTACAACATATATTTGGACATTATATATTTTAACTATTTAATTATATTTGGAATATATTCCGTTAAAGCCAACCTTAATTCATCTGTATAAATTTTCCAAGTATGAACTAGAAAATAAAGGCTGTACTTATACTTTAATAAATAATAAGTTTGGAATAAATTTTAATTAAATTAATAATTAATAAAGAATTTTTTAATTTGAAAATCAAAGATCTCTGCACTCAAAATAAATCCCATTGCCTCAATTATTAGATGATCTTAAGCATTTGGTCACAAATGTCAGTCTTATAACCAAATAAGAAGCCTTTTTTTAAATTAGTACTAAATGAAGTAAAAAAAATGAAATTACTTAACATTTCAGTAAATAGTTTTCTTAAGACTTCTGATTTAAAGGAGATAATAAATATGCATTTAAAATGTTATATTACTATAAAGACAGTAAAATGTTTGATGGTAATAAACCTATTGGAAAACAATTTTTTTTTTAGACAGAGATGTGTATTACCATTATCTATAACTATAGTCCCAGCTATATTTATGGTCAAGAAAATATAACCAATGAAAAATAAAGCAGTTTAAAAATTGGGACTTCAAAACTCCATAAGTAATTTGTGACTGGGATAATAATATTCAATTATAAAGCGAGTAAAAGTATAAATACAGCCCCCAAATATTAAATCCTGCAAATACCCTAATTTCCTTTAAGACTAGATTTTTAAACATTCTTATATGACCTGAGTGGGAAAAAACTATACGAGGTACCATTATATTGTCAGATTAATGGGAGGAGTTGTGACAAATCAAGTTCTGAGGTTTGCTAGCAATGTGCTTAAAAGTTTATGAAAATATAATATCTCCTTAAAAAAAATTATACTGCAGCTTGACACATACATACTATATAGATATATATATATAATCTTAACAAGTTTTGTGAGGAATAACTTTTTTATGATATCTCCTATTAANAAAAAAAAAAAAAAAAAATATTGCAGCTTTATAAATATAACTTTGTAATTGAATGGGAAAATAATATTTTATGAACTAATATACTTTTAAGCCTATAAAAGAATGAGTAGCCCAGAGTATCTCATATAAATACCCCCCAAATTTAGTATTTTTCTATCAAAATTTTAGAAGACAGTATAAAATTTTAATATGTCTTAAAAAAAAAAAAAAATTGTTCATCCCAAATTTGGCATATTTCAAATCATAATAAGCATTGTTATATTACTATAAAGACGAATTTTCGAGTACACCCAACATTAGAGGAAAAAGTAAAGCCATGTTAAGGGTAATGAGAAGGATAAATTATAGTTATTTACATCAATTTACCATCAAAGAATTCTCTTTATAGATTAGGTGGTGTTTTAAAGGGGATAAATATTTTAACTTAAGCTTCACCCACTACTTGTCAGAGAAATGCAAAAGAAATACATCACATCTATTTTCAAATATGTAATATATAATTTAGGAAGAAGAAAATACAGGGATATTTCACTGAGCCAAGAGACTGTGTTTTCAATAAGTCTGCATAGTAGGAGGAAAACACTTGTCATTTGTAGGTGACATTTTCAGGTCTTGTAATCTGACTTAATGGGAGAGGGAATAAGCTTTTAATAAATCAGGTGGTTTTAAGTCCAATACTCCAAAAATGGGGCTCAAAAAAAGTTGAGAAATCTCACTGGACAAAACTAATAATAATTAACATATAAATTAACAAGAATTTGAATAGCCATAAGAGAAAAAAATCTATATTTTGTCAAATTTGATCTTAAAGGGTTTCAACTTAAACCCAGTCTTAATCAAAAAACCAAAGTGAACTAATACAATTTATGGATACTGGACAATATTGTGATTAAAATTACAAATAATAGATTGACTAGAAATAGGATCTTAAAGAAGAATTAAGTACCTAGTAAGACAACTAAATTTATTACACACTAACATAAGTGCAAGAGCACTTAGGTATGCAACAGACAGAAGACATGAGTGATAAGAAGAAAGCTTTATTAGACAACAGCTACGATTCTCAATTTCTGTTCAAAATATGACAAGAAGATAATAACACATAACTTGAACTCAACAACAAAAGAAATATAAGGACCTGATAAGAGGAAGGTAGTAATGACAATGAGGTGGTTACTTCTTAATTGCCATAAGGATCTTATTACACAGAAAAACTGTGCCTTGTTTTTCTAATAAAGTCTTTCATTAAGCAGCTTTGGCCCTCACCTAATGGATACACCATAAACTAAATTTGCTAGTTTACTCACTAATTGACTTTTATATATTATTTTAGTACAGTTCAGATTTATGATAGAAGCAACACATCAAATCCAGGTAATATCCTCTAATGGAAAATGCGATATAAAGAAGGGGCTTAAAAACCCAAAGAACAAAATGAGAAGAATAATACTATTGACTAGAATCTGAGGAATACAAGAGTAAAATTAAATAGATTGACCTCTACCCAACAACATCGAATAGGACCACTCAGGAAATTCTTATGAGAAATACTACTGTATGCATAGAATGTTGTATTTAGGGCAATAGTGTCTATAAAAAATCAGGCATTTAGATCAGCATTGGAGAACAAAATAAGAAACTGGAATCTACTCTAGAAGGACCATTATCAACAGGTTAGTTAAACTCTTTTTAATACAAAATTAAATGGTAATCATGACAAGACTCTTTGATTAGTGTCAACAAAAAGTTTATTGTAGATGATTAAATTAAATGTTTCGTAATAAGAAAATACATAGTATTCTGGTGAAATAGTCGAGTGGCACATATATAGTAGTTCTGAAAGATTGATCTATTACGTATCAAAGGAAGTACATGAATACAACTCAGTAACCCCTATGGGATACCAATGGAGGATTAGGAGGTATTGACCCCCAAATACGATTATGGAATGAATATAGACAGTTACAATATGAGATATGAGGAAAAGGATTTTGAAATCAAGACAAATTCTGCTTCTTGCAGAGTGGTAGTTGCGTCGTAGCAATCGTGAAAATAGCTAAATTCTTAGAGAGCTAATATAGTCCAAATGTATCTTACTTACATACTAAGCAATGTCTTTAGATCAGAGCTCTTCACTAATAGAACCACTTTTGGCATAGGGGTAAGATATAAAATCTCGACGAAGAAAAGAAAGATG
Organism: Oncopeltus fasciatus; assembly: GCA_000696205.2. Taxonomy (NCBI): domain Eukaryota; kingdom Metazoa; phylum Arthropoda; class Insecta; order Hemiptera; family Lygaeidae; genus Oncopeltus; species Oncopeltus fasciatus. The sequence continues at coordinate 494,743 of KZ807292.1, read as the reverse complement.
AACTACAATTGCCCAGTCTAAATAAAATTATAGTACCTCAAATAAGAAAGGAATAGTGAGGGTCATCATCATCCCATCATAGAGGGGAATATGGTACTGAAGTAAGCCATCTGAAGCTTCAAGAATTTAAAAAATCAGGGTGTCTAAAGAAGGACTTCCCAACAGAAATAGGAAGAAATCCTAATCCTCAAAAGGAACCAAATTAAAAAGGAGAGAAGATTCCTTGAGGTTTATTTGTCATTACTATTGCCTTAATTTAATAATAAAATCAGATGACACTCTGGGAACAAACATTTCCATTTCAAAAATTAATTTATATGCAAGTTTAAGATAGGGAAGGATGTGTGAGGAATAAAACCAAATTTATCTAAATAAGTATAACTAAATAAGACTATTAAAAAAAAAAAATGTTACAGCAAGTTAATTTATTATCTACTCATATGACATGAGTACTTTTAGTTGTTTTTATAATTTGAAATGTACTTCAGTTTCTGACTTATTTACTTATTTGGGTTATTTAAAAAATAATAAAAAATATTTAACTTTGCTTTCTATCATACAATTTGCTGAACAAAAAAAAAAAAAAAATGTTCTAAAAAACAGCCAACAATTAAGAAAAGTATGGCCCCAATATCTACAAATTTTATTTTTTTAATTTTACTTCTGAATGTATTATTTCTGCAGAATTAACTATGCATTTTTCATTAGTTATTTTATTTGCAGATAACATTAATTTTGGTAAACTACTTTATAATTTTTTCTTTTAGGAGGATACTTTGTTCTGTACAGATTGACATCTGATCAGTCTTTTTATAATGAACTTGTACGAATTTAAAATATTTTTTTAAAATAAATTCACTTCAGCTACCCTCAAATCATCAATACTCAAGATAATTTAAAACAATCAAAAGCTGAATGAACAGTTTAAAAGCCACATAAACAACTAAATAAAAGGAACAATAAAAATACAACAAACTATTGCAATTGTAACTTTGAAAAATACTGTTACAATTACAAAATTAATTAAACAATATTATTGCAAGAAGAAAATAAATTAATAATCTAATAAATTAATTTCTTATATTTTCTTTAAATATAAAAAAATTTAGAAGAAAAACATAATTTATTGTAAAACATAGTAAACAAGAAAATAGTAAAATCCATCATGTAGGATATGTACAGTTTAAATAAAAAATAGTGTACTAAATTGTTTTGACAAGTGTAAAGTTTTAGGTTAAACCCACTTCTAAAGATGTAATTTAACTAATAAAAAAACAATAGCTTTGAATAATTAGTTATTTTTAAGCTCAGTAGTTTCACTTGCTTAAATAGAAATTATGTCCAGAAAAATGTTTCAATGTTCCTATTTTGGGTTTCAGGTAAATCCTCTAAAATCAACTACCTCCTTGGTTCCAGATTATATTTTTGAATAATCATTTTAATGTTGCTTACTGTATTGTGTTGTTTTAAAGGCAGATTCTGCCAGTGGAGATCAAGAACATAAATTGAGTGTCAAAATTAAGGCTTTAGCCCCTGAATATAACGCTGTAATTTTAATTAAAAGAAAACCATAATTTGGAATCCTAATTTTAATGCTATAGATCTAAGCTTGTCCTGTTTAATAATAGGAATGTCTCATAGAATACTCTATTACATTCAGGACCAGTACTCACAGAATTTCGATTTAATTAAATAAATGTTGACAACTTTTACATAAAATAGTATTCAGGTACATTGATTTTCATTACAATATTTCAAATATTTTGGGTGCTGTACGAAAAAACAATTTTATATCAAACTCGTGGTCATCTCAAGTTGGACCTATATTCACTCTATCAAGTATTCATTTTTTTATATTTGACATAAAAGGCTACAAATGAATTTTTGTTTCAAAAAGAAAAAAATTGTGGCAGCTGAGCTCCACTTTAAATAAATGGTTTCAGGTTCCCCCCCTCCCCTTACCACCCATATTTTGATTGGGGTATTGATATTTTAATATGATGGCATAAATTTTAATTTTACAGCCTTGAATTTGAAATTAATTGTTTTTCTTAATTAAATTTGGTATATAATTATTAAATGTAATAAGAAAAGCCGAGTACATTATTAAGTGAAATAGGATAGGAGTTATTACCTGAAATGTCAAGTTCAAAATTTTTTTCTAGTGAGTGTAATATTAAGTGTACACATTGAACTATGATTCTGAGGAATTTACTCAGTTTACATAGTACCTTCATGATGAACTTTTTTTTACATTGAATAATGTCTATTAATACATATTAAAATGGATTATAAAATAAGTAAGAAAATAAACCATTTGGAATAATTTTATCGCTTTTTTTTTTTTTTTTTTCATTGACTTCCTATAAGGCATTTATCCATGATAAAAAAATCTGCCTTGGTTTTTGTATAATAGAATATAATAACTAAATAGCATGAAACCTGGTACTTCATTCTTCACTTTCCTATCATCACTATATTTTCAGTTAAAACAAAACAATAATAACAAAATACATTTATGTATATAGACTGAGTTGTTGCAGCATGAGTACAATTTTAAATTATTTGCGGGAAGATTTGGAAGCATACTTCCAACAACATGGCAGTGTATAAATAAAGCAAACAAAAGAAAACTATAAATAATACCTTAGTTAAAAATTAATTATAACTCAACAGAAATAATGTGGTTAACACACAAGTACAATTCTTATTTAAACATCAATAATATTTTTCACTTTCTATGATAAACTCTTAAATAAAAAAAAACAACAACACTGCAATTCTAAATTACTATTGTTAGAGGTAGTTAGGGGGGAGAAAAGCAGTGCCTTCAGAAGCTCTTTTGAAATCTGTATTAACTACATTAATTTTTAATTTATCTTCTTAAATTTAATAAACATGAAAAGACTAGTTAATACATGACTAGAACAAATAATTCAAGGATGGCAGAAACATTACTTTTTGAGAAAAATTGGATAAGCTAAATTCCTAAATTTGAAATGAATTTATACAATGTTTTAAAAATTGCTAACTTGACAGTTATCAATGAAAAAAATTAAATTATTTTCCAAGATTTTTCTTCTCATTTAACTGGTAGATTTTTCACAGAATTGTGTCTTCTTGACAATTAATCTAAATGTGTGCTTTTTCGTGTTTATGGTTAATTTGAATAATCAAAGGTTCCAGATAAATTTAAATTAAATAATTTAGGAGGGTGTAAAAATTGGCAAAACTTTACTATTGATGGATCTAAAAAGGAATTACTGAAAATATAAGTCGAGGAGTTTGGAAGAAAAAAAAATCTGCACGAAAGGCAAAGTAGGTGAGAAAACCAGTATGGTTAATAAAAAATTCTACTTTTCATGAGGTGATAGCTTATATTTTTTATAGCTTATTATTATTATATCATCAATAATGCACATTAAATTTATTTCCTGGTATTTAAAAAGGTCCACGTACTGTTATGCTGTCCAAATACAATACACTGAGCAGTTGTCAAGAAAAACACTTTTGTAGCTACTATAATCAGTTAATCTTATCAATTTATGACTGTCAATTATTTTTAAAATAATACAATCTTCATAGAATGAGAATATAAAATGAAAATAAGTATTAATTATTCCTAAAGTTTTATTAAAATATTTAATTTAAAGCTACATCATTATTTTCTCAAAAAGTGAGTTCAAAATATGATTTATTATTAAAAGTACTGCCATTTCACAATGAGCCCTAAGTCATAAAATGATTATTTATTTGTGTTTTTTAATAAGGAAGGATGTGCCTCTTATAGTAAGAACGGTGCTGCAATCTATCTTGCTTGGGGATTTAAACATCAGATTCGTTGTCTGAATTTTATTATAAGAGTACATCAATAATTGACGTTAGGCCAGAAAGGAGTTTAAAAAAAAAAAAGCCTAGTTTGAAAAAATTAACATGAATAAATTTTTTAATACTAGCTACATTCAGGGATGATGATCATTGCAAGATTGTGACAATATTGATGAAAAGTGTTTTGCAAGATATATATGATCTTATACTTTGTATTAGCCTGGTTTGCAGGACACTCCCTGTCACGACCATCAGCCCTGAAGTTGCAATGCCAACACATTTACATTAAAGAATAAATTCAAATGAAGAGTTTTTTTACTGGAGAGATTATTAGCAGAAATTTTTTTCTCTGCCAACTTTTTCAGTCATGAATATGGGATTCTGGTGACAAGACGTCCCCTCTCGATTTCATGATAGCCCTGAAGATGGCTTACAATGTAAGCCAAAATTGAGATAATTAAAAAATAACGAATTTTTAAATTTTATGTTTTGGATCTACCTTGAACGAACACCAACAAAAAAAATCTACTATTAAAGAATAAATTCTTGTTAAGAATTTTTTTTTCATAGAAGACTTTATTCTACTTTCCTTTTTGACTGAACCTTAACTATTGATAAACTCATAAATAAAACAGTCAATTACCTCCTTCCTGAAGTATATTATAGAAAACTGCACGAAGAGATAATTTTTTTAATAAATAAATGTTGAAAATTATAATAACTTTTATTAAAAGAAAAGATACTTTTTAATTGAATCATACTTAATTATTAAGAATGCCTTAATGGTTTTACAAGGCCATAGTTATAAAAGAAGCTTTACTTCATTATTTGGGTAGGAGATTTGTGACTCAGACAATAATACATTTTTATAATTTGGTATTGTAAAATTATACAGAATTTTGAATAAAAATTGCGCCTTTAAAAAAATGGGAAAAATTAATATTGAAGGTGCAGTAGATGAGTGTTAACTTTTTAATATTTCCAATAGCTTGATCAGCATTTTACCATAGCTTACGCTATTGACTTAATTGATTGATATAAAATTCAGTCCAGCTGATAAGAACTTTTTTGCTTTGAAATTAGTTTTTGGGTGGTTAGATATTAACAAAAACAAAACAATTTCATTGAAAATACATTGCTAAAGAAAAATGAACAGCTAATGAGGGTCTACAACACTTCCTTTATGTGCGACAGTAACAACACGTCCTAAGGAATAAATGATCACTTCTCTTTTTTTAAAAGGTCTCAGAGCAAAAANTTATGATATTTTTACGAAAAGTGCCTTAGTGACTCATATGCTAAAAAATATATATATATATAAATAAATAAAGCTTAAAACAACAAGGTAAAATGACAATAAATTTTACAATAAAACACCATTTTCTTAATTGCATAAAACTCAACAATCAAGTTATTGACCGATAAGTGAACTATTTACAACTCATATTTAATCAAATGTATCGCTATTAATTTTTATCCACATTACTACATGTTTAAACAACAAAAAAAAAAATTACAAATTGAATTATTTAAGTATATTTTTAAGTTTACCTAAATAATTTACTGGATTAAAATTTTCTTGATAATTACATAAATATATTTATGAGATATTGCACAAAAGACAAATAATATTTGAGGGAGATGTCTAAATGAGTGCTCCAAAAACTACTTTCAACTATGTTTTGAGCTTAGTTTTTTGTCAAAAATCGAGAGTGAGCAATTTATTTAATTTCTGTTTTAAGTAACGTTATTTCTAAAGTTAATTATCTGAAAGAACAAAAAGTATAAAGTCAAATGTTTTAAGTATTTTTTTTAGTGAAACTGGCAGTAAAGATAAGTATGAATGTAATATTCCGATTCTTCAAAGTATGATTTTTTGTAGCTAAATGCTATAAGGAACCTTAACCAAATTTTAAAAATCATAATTAAAGAACATAGTCCAGACTACTTGACAAGTCAAGAAGGTCATAGTTTCAAAGTGAATGTGTTTTAAAAAGAGGGTTTAGATATCTGAAGATTTAGTTGAAGGAGCACTATAACCTCATCTCATTAAAATTAAATTAGAAATAAAAATGAAAAACTGACATTTGAATTTTTTTTCCGCAATCATACAAAAATGCATTCAGTCATTTTCAAAACTAATAGTCAATAAATTAATANTTTAACGCAAAAAGATAATGGAAGTTCACAAACTGAGTTGCCAAACTGAGTTGGAAAAGTTCCTTTTTTTAATGTATGTCCAATATTTAATCTAATAATCTAAATATTAATATTAAACTATTAAATGCAATTTTATTCTATTCTCTCGCATTTAATCGTTTAAAATTTACGTGAGATAAAAACAAACAATAAAAAAATAAATAATAAAATATTGCACAAAAATATAAATAAAATTCCCTCTGCCTAATACTTAATCTTCATGATCTGTTCTTGTGCATAGCTCCTGCCAAATTTATAAATTTGTTGCAAACAAGTCATCTGAAAAACAATATATTAACAAATAAAATTCTGTTTAACTCAAAATCAAAAACAATAATTTTATAGTGTTTTAAAAATAAAACACAGTTGGTAGTTATACATCTTAAAAAATATTTATAAATTTATTTGAAAATATACTTGATTGGTATCAAGTAAGCAAGTAAATTCTGGAGCAAAGACAATACAGATAAAGAAAAATTCTTTTCATTTTAATAATCTTTTTAAATTTAAATTGAAGAACTGAAAATTGGAATTTTATCACTTCTCATCCATTCTTAATACTAACCAATATTGATAGTTTTATTAGTAATAATATTGGTATTCTACATCTCTAAATATGAAGGTAATGCACATTGATATGTTACAAGACTTTGGAGTCATGAAAAGAGAGTGTAAAATTCAGTGAAAAGGGAAATTTTTTGAATAAAATACAAACCTGAATTCGGTGAGGTCTTAAGAAAATTCAATAAAGGCTAGAGGTGAAATTGGCGAGCTGCAGCCTTCTTGTCTCGTGCTAACTGCTTGGGATGCATACGCTTTCGATGAGAAAAACAATTTCCTGAGGAAGCAAAAGCTTTTGGACAGTAAGGGCACCTGTATGGCCTCTCCCCTGTGTGCTGGTTAATGTGAAACTGAAACAACAAAGTGGAGAACAAAATATTAATAAATAAATAAAGGAAGTGCAGATTTATTTATTTTATCTACTTTTTATAGCTTTTCTTTAAAATACACTTATGTTCTATAGAACTCAGAGATTTTCCAAGTTTTACACTACATATATAACTTGTATCCATCTAAAAATATTTATATCTATAAAATAATAGGCTTTTAATTGAAATATAGTTTTTCAGTATTTTAAAGATTAATTCTTTTCATTAAATAATATGAAATATTATCCTATTTCCCATAGGATAGTAAGTCATGACATTCTTTAAGTTATCACTAACAGGTGTACTTGGTAAATATAAGTTCATATTTTGTATTTCAATTAGTAAAACGTATTCACATGATGACCGAGTAGAAGAATTGCAGATTAACCTGGATATGAGGAGCGAGGGGAGGAACACACGGCCAGCTCAAAACATCTTCACCAAAATTAACTGTTTAGATAAAAAATAAGTCATAATTTACCAACCCACTTCATAAATGTACTCCTTTATTCAACTGGCAGGATTTATCACCAATCAATAGTCAAATTTATGTTCCAATTCACTAAATAAAATTAAAAGATTATATCATCTGGTTATCACCAATTGTAAACAGTTCAAAAACTATATAAAATTTCACCTCCTATAATCAATTCATTATTGATTATTTTACCAGCCTTGGTACAAAGCACTAAAATATTAAGTGCACCCAGCTTAATAAGCTCAATACATCGACTGCCAACTACAAGATAACTCGTAGATTGCATACTTTCCTAGGACGCACATCTACAAGTTCTTTACCTGCCATTTTTTTGCAGCTAAAATAAAAATAAAAATACATAAGTGCTAATATTAATAAGATGGTTTCTGAAAAAAGAAAAAAAATTGCTGGCTTGCTTATTGGGTTCTTGATAATTTGATGAAGCAATATGTAAATGTGATGCACTCGACAATTTATGATGTACTACTGACTAGTATGAATACATATCTACGATTCAGCTTCAGAGAAGCGACTGTGCTTGTCTGCATATGAATTAACTCATACCTGGATCCCACAAAGAGATTTCTGTTACAGAAGTCCACTACGAGATAATTTGCAAGACCTTTTTTTATGCTTATTGATGATAACTATGCACTAGAATTAGAGTTTTAAAAAATATAATGTGATTAAATCAAATTGTCATTTTAGGCCAGATTTCTCACAATAGCCATGGCAATTGTTAAACTTTTTGGAGGAATTTATAGAAAGATAGTGAGCAGAAAAATACCCCAAAAATTCCCAAATTATGTTTAAGGAGAAAGTTGAAGTAGGAAATCATCAAGGTAACACTTAGAAATAAGTAAATAAAAAAATCACGAATTCTTGCAAGGTATTATTTGTCTTCTTTATCATAATAAAAAGTAGTTACTAACTAAACTACTATTAAGAAAATGAAGTTTAATTAATCTAAAAATGATGGAAGTGATGGAATGAGAGAGACTCTTAATCTGACATAAATAAATCAGAGCACAAAAAACTAAATCAGTCATAATTTAGTTATCCCAGAGCAGGAGGTTCTCTCCCTCCGTCACCCCCATTTCCCTGAAGAAGACCTTAACTTTAGGCTGAAACATTAGCAACAATAAAAACTCTTTTGGTTTATAAATTAGTTTTGACCATTCCAAATTTGAAGACCGAATTCGCAACCAACTTGTCCTTATAAAGTTTAACGAACTACCAACCATCTCCATAAAAAAAAAAATTACCATAACACCAAGCACCATAAGAAAGTGACTGATCTATGGGCTGCGAATCACATCATCCCGTTTATCAGTAACCACCAGAGAATCAGCGGTCACTTTTCGAAAGAAAGTACTGAATAGCCTTAATTATCTAAATACTATTTTTTATATTAAGTATTTAGTGAATTACTAATGTATTCATAAATACATAACATAAATAATAATATTCATGAGCAGAAGAAAATTTTTCTCTCTATTCAAAATATAATACATGCTTCAGAGAGATGAATGTTATTCTGCAATTGCATTAAGGGCACTAATTTAAACATAAATAGCTCTATTTTAATATTCTTAAAACTTACATTTAAGCAAAATTCTAGTTCAAATAAAATGATTCCTCTATATAAACTCTTTTAACGTCATATTAATTCTTTAAAGCCTATATATAATAATGTAAAAATAAAAAAATAAAAAATAAGAACTTACTTTGAGATCTTGATTTCTTTTAAATGTTTTATCACAGAGAGAACATTTATGGGGCCTGAGGTTTGAGTGAGTGATCTGATGAGCTCGAAGTGTACTGCGAGTAGGGTAGACCCTTCCACAAACAGTGCACAAACACTGAGAGTTGTAAACTTTTTGCTTCCCATCCACTTGGAATCTATACATTAGAATAATATACAGCAATAATTTTTGAATTGCGTTATTTAGTTGAAATGCAGTAAAACAATATTTCTTTGTTTTGAAAAAAAAAAAAAAAAAATTCCCTTATTCAAACAATTAGGAATCAATTACAATACATTAATTCTCAATTCAAGATAATTTCATTATGATAAACCTATTATTATATAAGTTTGAATGTAAAACTTGTTAATATTTTTAGCAAAAAATGTACAAAAAAGGAAAAAATGAAATAAACAGTTTATATTAATACTTACAAATCTTAAAAATAGAAAATTAAAAAAAAAAAAGATTAAAAGCATTAATAAAAGTCATTTAAAAGAAAATAACAATATTTTCTCTGAATTAAGGCTATAAATTATATTATTTAGTATAATTCAAGCTTTTAAATGACAACTTCATGGAAGATACAATTGTCAAAAGTTCAACTAATAAGAGTACACAATTAATGACAATATCATTAAATGTCATATTTGCTTCATTAAATTAGTGACAGTGACTAAATAGTGTTGTGATTTATTTTCTTAAAACTTGAAAGAACATAAAAAGTATTGACCCAAAGTGCGTTGGGAAATGGAGTACAATAATTACAATCAGTTGTATCAAGCCATTCTTGATTTAAGTGAATTTGAGCTCCAAATGGATGATGAGCACTGAAATAACCACTTATGGAAATTATTTACTTAAATAAAATACATTAAGAGTATTAAGTTTATTATTTTATGTTACAAAAACTATAAAATATTTGACTGAAACATGTTTTTGTTTACAGAATATTAGTAAATTCCTTTCGAATAATGTTCTAGATATTCCCATTACTTACCAATTTTGAAAAACACATTCATATTTTCAATGACAATAAATACCAATATGAAGATCATTTCAAAATATTTTCAACAATTATAGTTTTAACTTCACTGGCACTGTTGGAGTTACCCTTATCTGTTTTATTTATAGACACTCAATGCAGTGATTGTAGGGGTTAGTACATGCATGAACCAAATCTCAGTCAACAGGAACTGCTGAACTGGGCAGTACCAATGTTTCAAAAATCCAATTAGAGCTTTGTTACTAACAAGTCAATCTTTGTAACAACTGGTCAAAGTATACATTGAATGAAATTGTAAACATTGATGAAAACTTATATCTATTTAGAGGCCAGTATTCATTAGTAAGATATATTCCCAATAAAGCGGCCATGTATGTTCTAAAGTTTTATGCTTTGTGCGATGCCAAAACATTTTATACATCAGATCTCGAAGTTTATGTAGGCAAACAGCCTGCTGAACCATTTAGAATTTCCAATTCTCCAATCAAAATTGTTAGGAGGCTGACCATGACTAAAGAATTTTGCCGGAAATTAGTCTGTCGACAACTGGTACACCAGTGTACCCTTAGTTGACAATCCACTGAAGAAGAAGATTATAGTTATCAGAACTTAAACAAAAAATAAGAGAGAAATCCCTACACAATTCGTAGCAAGAAAGGGCCTAATAATTGGAACTACTATCAACTGGTTCCAAAAAGACAAAGCAATACTAAGTGTGACTACTAAGAAGGTTAACAATGTCACAGTGATTTCATCTGTATAAAAGGTGGAGGTAGATGAAGGAACTGGGAAACCCACTATAATAATTCTATTATAATAACAAAAAGAGGAGTCGATGCAATCAACAAAATGTGCACATCATATTCTGTATCCTGAATAAGCACTTTTAGCTCTGGTAAATATTCAAAAGTGAGAAAAAAACACAAAAATCATTTCATGACTGGTGAAGACAAATGAATCGACATAACTATGTAGAAAGTTCTTGCATAATTTCACATTGGCTCTGATGAAAGAGCATATGATTTCAAGACAAAGCATATTCTCTTCCCTGCCAGCTGATATAAAAGACTTTTTGAAACACAAGTTTCCTTTCCAAAAAGAACTATAATCATCTACTCCTTTATTTGCTGTGTCTTTAACACTACTATTATATGTTATAAGTGTGATAATTATACTAGCAAAGTACACTCTGTTATCTTGTGCAATAAATGCATATCAAAAGAAATGAGCTCTGACAATTCTGAGTAAATAATAATTATAAGTATTTTTTTTAGCTTCAGATAAGTTTATTGTAAACATAATTATGAAAGTAATTAAATATACATTTAAGATTTTTCAGAGAGATGAATGTTATTCTGCAATTGCATTAAGGGCACTAATTTAAACATAAATAGCTCTATTTTAATATTCTTAAAACTTACATTTAAGCAAAATTCTAGTTCAAATAAAATGATTCCTCTATATAAACTCTTTTAACGTCATATTAATTCTTTAAAGCCTATATATAATAATGTAAAAATAAAAAAATAAAAAATAAGAACTTACTTTGAGATCTTGATTTCTTTTAAATGTTTTATCACAGANAAGAAAAGAAAAGTCAGAAAAAATTTTAAGTTACTATATTAATAATGTTATGCTGTCTTACTCCAATGATAAGACAGAATCCAACAATCAAATATGGTAACAAGCAATGCATCCCTATGCTAGTGACAAAGGGTTAAATACATTTTTCAATGTTTAGTTAATAACCATATATGACATGTAATTAAAGCTTATTAAGTCACTTGTTAATACATTCTGAACGTAAAAATTAAACTTCCACAATGTTCAATTACAAGACTTTTACTGATGAATGTAATAAAGAAAAATAGATAAGTGATTTATAAGAAATGATAATCTCTACATTCATAACTCAAAGGAATAAAAACATTGAAAATTTCTCTCTAATGAGAAACTTTATTATTCATCACAAACAAATGTTCTGAAATTTCATTCTTACTTACCTTTTTTAAAAAAAATTCGACAAAAGAATGAGTATACAAACTTATTGGATTCATGATTGAACTGAAGAGGCTGACTATAAATTTAATGAGAAACTTACTTAAATGGGAGTATAGTTTGAAGGAAATTGTCTGAGATAACTAACCTATTTTATTTATAATATTCTAAAAAAAACTAAAAAAGGGAGTCTGCCAATATTGGTTAATTCTAAATAGAATGGTTAGTAAATTTTAAAAAGTGGTTTGGAACTTATGTATTTTTCTGAATTTTATTCTGTTGGTTGGGATATTAAAGAAACAGTCTAAATAATAAAACCACAGATTTAATAACTCCAAATGTGTGTGGAGATACATATTCTAATGCTGAGACATAATTAGGGAAGGATAATGGAGCTATTTTTCTTTATCGCTTATTGCTATGAATTGGTTTTGTCTTTAACAGTTTTTAATTCCTTTATCCCCGTGGAATGCTTTTAGCTGTAATTCTACCTCACTCTGTCGACAAGGAGAAATTAAAAAAAAAAAAAGAAATAGTTAGGATTCTATAAATAACCAGCTTCATGTGGCATCTCTAGAAAGGCTAATTTAATTTTTCAATAACTGAGTAACTATGAGTATAAGCACAGCAAAAGCTAATGATATTTGCTCATTGCTTTTTCAGCTTCAAATAACAATAAACATAACAGATATAAAATAGTATTAGATAAGCAATTAAAATGTTTAATATTAATTTAACATAAAACAATGAATTTCAAAACCTTATTTTGTAACACATAAGAAAAATACCTGTTCAAATTGAGATCTGATGAGGCTAATATCTTTCGCATCGATAGGTGACCCCATAGGTGGTTCTTCAAACTGAGATCAGAATTGAATCCTCGAGGACAAACAGAACATTGATATGGTTTGCCCTCCAGTACCCCACCAAATACGTTGCTCTCTTCTCTGGAATAGGTAAAATGATGGAATGAATTGCAATGGGGGAAAAAAAATTATCTTGGGTTCTTGGTAATAAAACAAATTCTTTAACCTTTACATTTTTTGTTCTCTTAATTTTTCCTGTAATTTAATATTTTTTCCGACCCTGTAGGTGTTTAAGGAAATTTAATAGTAATAAATTTGCCATATTACTTCATTTCTAATGAATCTACTATAGTAAAATTTTAAAAATTGAACAGCAAAAAGTACTGAAATGATTTCAATGAAATTTGACATAGATGTTTTGACTGCAATTAAATATGAGTATGATCTAAACACATTTAATTTTAAGGAGGATAAATAATAAAGGGTTAAAATCACAAAATAACTATAATTTAGAGGCAAAAATATCTACAAATTCAAATTTTTTTATTTTCCTTAAGATCAATCGGTAGTAAAAATCTACATTTTGATCATAAAATTTTCATCCCACCACTTCATTAGTACTTCAAATAAATAGTTTCAAATTCACATTGTCCATGTTTTTTTTTTGTGTTTTTTGCAATTTTAGCATATATAAAGAAATTAGTCTGTCGACAACTGGTACACCAGTGTACCCTTAGTTGACAATCCACTGAAGAAGAAGATTATAGTTATCAGAACTTAAACAAAAAATAAGAGAGAAATCCCTACACAATTCGTAGCAAGAAAGGGCCTANTTATTCAAATATATATTCTTTTCATAAATAAACATTTTATAATAATACTGATACTAACATTTCTATGAGAAATCAGAGAACTGTCATAGCCCCAAGAAAGCTTTAGCTAGGTAGTAGTAGATTAGAGCAAAAATCCTAGCCTACTTGACGGCCATCGTCACTTGGTAATCTGGTGAACATAAAATGAAGAACTGCAGTATCTTTTAGAAATATTTTTTAAATATGCACAAAATTACTGGTACTCATTATTTTGGTCATCATAAATCTAGAATTTTTATAAATTAATGGCATTCAAATTAGAAGAAACCTACCAATGAGCTCATTTTGTGAACCAAAATCTACTGTAAGATTTAAATTATCTCTTGTCCAACTGCCTTACATTAAATATTGCCAATTTGGAGTCATAGCAACCTATATAGTTTTTATTACTGTACATGTCCTCCAATCTTACTAAGACATAAAATAGTACTTAACAAGAGTTCGGTACAATTTAATAATGTGTTAAAAAAATGGCAAACATATGAAATATTAAGGATATCACCAGTTTAAGATGAATGCATAGAATGACCAACAATTACTTCAAAACTGTTTATTTTGTAGAGAATGCTCTTATACTGCAGAATCATTTGAAATTAATAAAATATTTACAATAGATAACAGGGTATCTGCGGTATTTAAACAACAATGAGTTTGAATAGTAAAGTTAAGGAATTTTTTAAACTTAAAAATTTTGGTTCTTAAAATTCAAAATAAATAGCTCATTTTAACTTCAATAATTTTATTAAGAAGTATAAATTGAGAAAGCATGGCAATGAATAGAAAGACAGAGTATCCTACAATTTTTTAATTAGAAAGCCTATTAATAAGACTTAAAAACCTTATAAAATATAAATGGCTATAGCTTAATTTATAATCGCATATCAATATCAAAAGAAATATGAAATATCAAACTTACTCAGAGTTAGTCTCAGAACGAGATGACATACTGGATTCTGCTGATGTTTTTTCTGCTTCTTCTTCCTCCTCTTCCTGATCAGCCAAGAATAGCATTGGATCTACAGTGACTTCTAACTCAGTAATTGCGGGCTCTTCTTTTTCTAAATCCTATAGTAAGAAAAACTTAGTAACCTAATAAAAGTAATTTGACATTTAAAAAAAAATATATAATTAATTATTCAATTTAAACTAATTTTAATGTGAGTGCTGAAAAGAAAAGCATTACAAATTAAAAATAACTCAATTTAAAGATTAATATAACTTTAAATTTGTAATGAATATTTCAAGCAAATTAAAAAGAAAATTCTGTCACGCAGGAGATACGCAAAATAAGCGAATTCCTCAGGATCATAGTTCATCAATACTAGTATTTGAACTTACATGTAAATTTGCTCGGAAACAAAGTGACCCTATTTCATAATAGCTATATTTTATAATTTTAAAACCTTTTTGAATTTTTTNTTTTTAACTCAGTTTATGAGGTATGACTATTATATTTTAATATTATTAATTTAATAATTATATAACTTATATATATATATAAGCTAGAACAAGACTTCAAGCACTGTTTTGAACAATGGAAAATTTGCATGAAGCACTGGGTAGATAGAGGAGGGGTGTAAATTTAGCTTTTATCACCTTTAATATACACCCCTCCTCTATTCTTATAGTGCTTCATGCGAGTTTTTCATTGTTCAAAACAGTGCTTGAAGTCTTGTTCTATGAGCTCCTGCATGACGCGTACCGCTTTTTCTTTCACAGCTACAGATTGAAATCTTGTTCCTCTTAATGCAGATTTGATCTTGGGGAAAAAACTAAAAAAAAAAAAAAAAAGTCACATGATGCCAGATCAGGCTATTAAGACCCTAAAACTGAGATGTACTTGGCTAGAAACATCATGACAGACAATGCATTGTGAGCCGGTGTTTTTTTTTTTTCATATTAAAGAGTAGCATAAAATAAGCAATATACTATTTCTCTTGATTAAATGAAAATGGACAGAATTAAGAGGAAGAAGACACTTCAACCATTCGATTGAAGAGGAACAAAAATAAACTCATTAAAGTTGCCCAAAAAACAAAACAAAAAAAAAACAACACCATTATAAAATTACTTATAATTAGCAGAGCTCATACCCATTCTAAAGAGTGGCAAAGATAAGCGCCAAGCCAAAAGTTACCGCCCAATTTCCCTCACTAGTTGCTTATGCAAGGTTTTAGAACGCATGGTCAACAAACGTCTAAAATGGCTGTTAGAGAGAAATAATTTCATCCCAGAATGTCAAAGCGGGTTTAGGAAAAACAGATCTACTGTCGACCACTTGGTGCAATTAGAAGGCGAATTGCAATATACTTTTATACAAAAACAGCAAGGCATAGGAGTATTCTTTGACGCCGAGGCGGCATATGACCGAGTCTGGAAGCATGGGGTACTTTTGAAACTATATAAACTAGGTCTCAGAGGTTCCCTTCCAATATATGTCCGCCAATTTTTAGAGAGCCGTGAGTTTAGGGTTCGTGTAGGCAACATAACCTCAAACATATATGAACAAAAAAATGGCCTCCCCCAAGGTTGTGTCCTGAGTACGACCCTTTTTCTCGTGTCGGTTCAGGATTTCGTAAAGGATATACCTCGAGGAGTAAAACTTTTCCAATTTGTCGATGATATAGCAATTTTTTCCCGCGGATCCGACATACAGCATGTAGCTTCATTACTCCAGAATGCGATAGACAGAATTTCCAAAACAGCAAATTCAATTGGTATGACCTTTTCCACACAAAAAACAAAGTGCATCCACTTCTCTCGAAGAAGGAATACTCGAGAACTGCCTCATCTTAAATTAAAAAATTTAGTTATACCGTGTGAATCTTCTAATAAATTTCTGGGACTGATTTTTGACAAAAGGTTATCCTGGGAACCCCATATTAGACAATTAAAGGATAAATGCAACACAAAACTAAACCTGCTAAAAGTATTGGGGTCAACAAAATGGGGAGCAGATAGAAATACAATGCTCAGAGTATATAAAGCCGTAGTGTGCGCTAAGATGGACTATGGATGTTTTGTTTACGCCTCTGCTCGCACTCCGATTCTAACCAGTTTAGACAGTGTCCATCATTCAGGAATTCGAATTGCTACTGGCGCCTTCCGTACCAGTCCCATTCTTAGTCTCTGCTCAGAGGCCGGAGTACCACCTCTAATATTTAGGAGACACGTGTTAGCAATCAACTACATATCCAAACTTTATTTTAATTCAAAAAACCCTGCTTACAAATATATTTTTTCACCAAAGTTCATCAGAAAATTCCAAGAAAGCCCTTCAGCAACCTTACCACTTTCGTTACGGATATCTAGTGTAACAGAGGAATTTAAAAATTTAATTATTAACCCCTCATCTTCACATATCCCCCCATGGACGCGAACTAAACCAAATTGTGTCCTAACCCTCTCGAAACTTAAAAAATCCAGTACCTCCAGCTTAGAGTATCAAAAGATGTTTGACGATATCATCAACTCCCTTCCTACACACACCCTTATATACACTGACGGCTCCAAAATGGAAAACTCCATTGGATACGCAGTCGTCACATCCAACTCAACCCACAAATATAGACTCCATAATCTCAGTAGTATCTATACTGCTGAACTATGCGCAATTTCCTCAGCCATTCGCCTCTCCATGCCTACACAACAAGACATTGTCATTGTGACAGACTCTCTAAGCGCCCTCCAGGGACTGGAGGACATGTACTCCAATCATCCAGGCGTAACGCTCGTCCAGGAGTATATTACTATGTTGGCAGAAATGAACAATACAGTTCACCTCATATGGGCCCCAGGCCATGTTGGAATAACGGGCAACGAACTTGCCGATCTAGCTGCTAAAAGCTCTCTCACACTCTCCTTACCAAAGAGAACAGTTCTAACACCTAGAGATATAGCCCAACCACAGAAACAAAAAGTTTTAAATAATTGGCAAGCAATGTGGGATGAAAGTCCACCATCCAAGTTAAAAGGCATAAAAAAATCGACCAAAGCTTGGAGTTCTTCGCAACGATCTAAAAGAAGAGAAGAAGTGGTAATATGTCGTCTGCGCATTGGCCATACCCGAGTCACACATGAACATCTTATAACTAAAGAAGATCCTCCCAAATGCTCTTATTGTAAGAACCACCTAACAGTAGAACACATATTTTCATTATGCCCCAAGTTTCATCCAATGCTTGAAAAACATAAAGTTCCCCCTGATATAGCCGATGCCCTTGGGGATGACGTCACTACTATAAATAGAGTTTTGATGTTTATAAAAGATCTGTCACTTTACGATACAATTTAAGAATAGGTATACTGAGATGGATTCTATAGATAAATCGTCATAGATATAATTAATTTTGGATGAGTGGTACTGGCGTGGAGTGGTCGGGGGTCATGCCGCCTCGCTTGGAGGGCTTCGTCGGCCTCGTTTCGGGTGGGTCTTGGTGCCCCACCTGGTCTCACTACAAGTAGGCCTGGAGGGTGTGGTCGGCCTGGCACCACCAGTCACACCCTCAACCCCAGGCCAGACAACCAGCCACCTAGATGTGGGCCTCCTAAGGCAGCGCTGGAGAGCTGGGACCGGGGGGCGCCGTGGCCTGTCCTGGGGCAGGTTGGGGGCCTGGGCGTGTTGGCGTAGTCCCCTGACTACTCTTGCTTGGGCTACTCATCATGAGATCATGTGATCTCCAGCAAATAAGGATTACTATAGAGATTATTTAGAAAAAAAAAAAAAGAATAAATAAATAACAAATAAAAAATAAAATAAAGTTAAAAATAACTTAAATTAACAGGCGCTGATAACCATAGTCGTTGAGCGCCTCTAAACCTCAAACAACAACAACCATCAATAAAGTATGGCAATAATGAAAAAAATACTTTCATCCTATCTTCATCTTTTAAGGTCCTTTAAAGTCATTATATATACCATCAATTCTTGATGGTATATGTACTGATAACACACACATTTTGAATAAGCCAAACTTTTCTGTTTCACAGAAAGATGGATGAAAAAAAAAAGTTAGCTTACAGTACCGATGTGAATGGCATGATTTCATGGAGATAAATCATTAAAATACAGCACATAAAATTATAAGTAAAAAAAATATGAAACTTATAATTTTAAGAAAGATTTAAATGAAATTAGGTTTAATTTAAATTAATATAAGCTGAACAAATATCAGGAACATCTACAGTAAAAATAATAGCATAGTAGAATAATAAAATAAAATAATTGAAATTGTCAAGGGTTTTTAAAATTGGAATTGGCAAATATAATTTATAACATCCAAAGAATAACATCCTTGAGAAAGCTTATTTAAAAAATCTCTTACATTGAATATAAAAATCATTTTTATTTTGCTATTATTTTTAATAAATTTATTAAAGACAATAACATTTGATACACTGGACAATTCTATCTCTAAAAATAAATAAATAAAACTGAAAACAAGTTACAGGAGTAGCTGATGAGAAAAGTATGAGAAAGCTTTAGTAATGGACAATAACATACTCAAAAATATTACTGAAATCTTTTGGCAAGCGATTGCAATCAAATTTTTTACAGATTGAATTAATGTTACAGTAATATATTACTGAACATTCGACCTATAGGTTGAATTTGTATCTAAAATCATTATTAGTACTTGATTGCACTTTAGTAGGATCCATAAACAGTATTGACAGGACAGTCACTTTAGGAGTATAGATCTGGAAGCCGTCTCCCTAAAAATTAAAATTTTTTTTTCCCCACAAATTAAAATTTTTTTTTCTAATAATTAACCTAAATATAATATATAATTTATTTGTTCATAAGAGCCTTGTTTCCTATTTGTAAATCATGTGTTTGCACCCATAAGCCTTAATGCACTATTCTGAGAAAGAAAAGGAGTACACATATATGTATCCCTAGAGAAAAGCAGAGTAGATGAGTAGACTAGTGAGCACTGAGAAAAACTCTGAATCATCTGTAGTGTATTTATAAATATAAGGCTGTTCAAAGAATCCTGTTTTATTTTATTAGTAAAGTTTAAAATAAATTAATTATCACTTATGATTTTGGGTAAATCATTATTATATCATATCATTAATTTGAATAACAACAAACTGAACAAATCTCAAAAGCATCCAAAGAAAAATGAGTTATAATTAAAAATAATGAAAATATAACTATTGAAACTGTAAAGGGTATTTAGAGTTAGGAAACATAGATATCATTATATTATATTTCTGAAAACAAAAATGCATGGACTCCTTATGATTCTACTCTATTCCCTAGAGGTTTCATGGTAAAATAATTAATAATAATAACCTTGGTAAGGATGGAGTGTAGAAGACTGCCTTTGATTGAGTCATCGTCCTCCTGCGGCAAAGATTCTTCAGATGAGACCAAAGGATGGATGTATTCATTTTCTAATTCTAATGGGTCTGACTCAGGATCCGAAGTTTTATCAGGATTACTGATAATTTCGGCTAATTTAACTTGCATTTGAGCAGCCATTTGGGCAAATTTATGTATGCTGTCCAACTTATTTGTGCAGAGAGAACACACAGTTTTTGGAAGAACATCTTCTTCAGAAACCTGAACAGAAAAATGAAATTTAAGAGTAGAATTTAAGTAGCGACATGGAAGAAAAAAAATGATATTTTATAATAATAATATTTTGTTAACAATAAATATTTATTCCATTAATGACTAATGGCGATTCCAATTATGACACAGATAAAAGTACAAACATTATTCATCACACCAACAAATTAACATAAAATCAATATGAAATCTTCATAGACAGGGATTATCATCAGACATACACTTCAGTTAGTTCATCAGGTTATGTCAAACAAACTTTTCATGCATAACTTATTTAAGGCGGATCTAAACCAAATTGAATCCTGAAATGAAACCAGATTTAATTATTTATTAAAAATGTAAATAAAACAAATATTTTATGGAAATTTTTTAAGCAATGCAATTCAAAAATACAATTAGAAGATGTTGACAAAATTTAAAAAAAAAAAATTATTCCTCTTAAGAAGTGTAGAGAGCAGCTGAGCATTGAGGGGGAGGGAGAGGGAGATATAATGAATGATTTATTTTACTTCAAACCTGGCAGAGTTTAGTCATCTACCTAACTAGATCTACATTTTACATTACATTAGTATATTTACATACACACACACAATTGAATGGCCGATCAGTTAGAAAAAAAGAAATATAACACAATAATATATTTATTCATTTGTTTTCTATTATTCCTTCTCTATGATGAGGTTTAAATGTCTTGTCATGAAACTCAGAAATTAAATAGAGGTGATGAAAAATGATTTGCTACATTTATCTATTTGGAAATTAGTTGCAACTGCCTAGGTATCATGAAGGATGTCCTCTAGTCTCACCAAATATTCAGCTAGATATTGTGGACGTCCACTTTTGATAACTTATAAGTGACTACAACCAGTCCATAAGATGGTGTTATGTGAGTATCTATAGGAAGGTTGAAAAAAATCTAATGAAAGCATTCATAGCATAGTCGTGATGAAAACCAAGATGTTAACTAACATTTTTTTAAATATTTATATTAAAGTTGGTACCCATTCTTCTTAACTGGTAGAAGTACCTTATATTTTCTTTTAAATATTTTCACTTGTATATTCCAAAACAAATGACAGTCCAACAATAGACAACCCAAATTTTTAAGTTCGTGAACTTTGATGATATAGTCATACATTTCACCCAAGATTAGACAATATTTGAGTTTTAAAAATATGATTTTAGAAATCCAAGGGGTTAATTCTGAGAGAATACATTATACATAATTCATTGAGCCTATAGATTTCTTCAATTATAACCCAAATGGTAGATTCTAATTCATTAGTATGACAGTAGACACAGATCTGCAAACCATCTAAGAATAACATACATTTTTCATTTGTGAAAATTCACCCAATTTCATTAATAAATAATGTAATTACAAGGCTGAAAGAGTCAGCTATAGTGAGACACCCTTAAAATGATCTGCCAACACATCTGTAATAAACTGAGTCAATCCCTCATATACCATGCTCATCCAAACTCACACACCTCTTATTATGAGGATTAGTTTAGTTTAATTATACAAGGCTGTAAGATTTTGGCTGTCTCGAATAGATATTCTCTTCAGATTTATAATATTATCTGGCTTTACATTTATCAGAATACCTTAACAATAATTTCTTATTCGGAAAATTATATGTTCTCAGTTTCTATCTCATTTCAGAGCAAGCATTCTGTCTCTGCATTGATACATAAACTGAGCATTCACAGAAGAATTTAATTTTTGTGTGTTGCTCACTCAGCAATAATAGCAACTTTTTTTTTTTTTTTTTCCCACAGCTTTTTATCTATGTTTATAGAACATAATTAAAATTAAATCTATACTCAACATTATTTGAATTAACGACTATTTAATTATAATTTAAGGCAAAGTTGTGTGTCGGACTTTTCAGAACATTTGCTGAGTTTTCATAACTATAATTTCAAAATTTCTTATGTCTGAAAAACATTTAAAATAATAAGTGCATTGCATATGAAACAATTTAAAGTAATCTGGAATGTGTAGGAAATCATTCATTTGATTATGAAATAGATTAACTGTCTCTTGGAGTACGTTTTGACATAAGATCTCCTGAAAATGTAGAAGAAAAAATGAGGAGTGACTAAAGCATCTTAAAGTAGGTCACAGCATTCAACAATTGTTAATAAAGAACTAAAATGTGGAGAATTCTTCAAGTTAAAAGTTATTAACTCTCCTTTCTTTAATAATCACTCGATTAGGAAGACTTTCTAGCAACCTAAGAAGTTTTGTATTAAACGAAGTCTATTTTTCAATATTATACATTCAATAATTAAAGAACAAATTTCTTTTTTACTGAGAAAGAAGCAAAATTAGAGTTCTCTATAACAACAATATTATTGCTATAATAAACATTTAACATGGTTGGAGGTTCGTTGGCTGTCGAGTATTATGCAGGAGAAGTTAGTCAAGGTTTCAGCTAGGATCAGAGAAATAAAATACTCCAAAATTGTTGGGTAATTATTTTATTATTGCCGAAATTTAGACTTCAGGGTCATCATCAGGGCGTTTAGTGATGTCTGGAGAGATCTCTGAGGAAGGTTTAAGGTCACATTTCAGAGCTAAACTGGTATTTTAATTTTTCTGATCCTGGTCAAAACCCTGACTAATTTCTCCAGCATAAACATGTATAGTAATATATGGGATACTAAGAGCTTTATATTTGTATTATTAGAATCCTCGAAGTGTTGAATAACATCAGGAAAATAGATGAGATTATTTCTTGTTTTTAAGGAGAAAAAAATGCTCATATATATGAAATCGAGTCCATGATTTATAATTCAAAATTTTTCATCTAAGAATTTTAATATTTCTAGTCAAACATCTAACACAAAAAAAAATTCAGCCATTTTTTATTATTTGTACAATAGTTAAGGGTTGTTCATATTAAAATTGGTTTTGGGCATATATTTTCCGGAATAGGTGTACTGATGTAATGAAGATAAGTACATCTGCTACTCTGACCTTCTTGAACCAGTCTTGGTATCAGCAGATCGACTCTAAGCTTATAAAGAGATTTACATAAGTATTTTATTTAATAATTAATTTTCTACCCCTGATTCTCACTTTCTTTTTCACGCAAAATTTAATCAACTACTACAAGAAAATACTCTGAATTTAAATAATTCCATATCTTTATTAACATGGGAATTCAAGTTTTACAAAAAACAAACAAAACAAAAAAAAATCACATATTTTCCTTAAAAGTTATGTCTGATTTTATCTATTGATCTAACTCTACTGATTTTACAATCTAGCTTGTCATTCATTTATATTATAATGGAAGAAAATAATTGGTTATAATACATTTTCATTATATTATATTATATAATAGCTTATCAGTGTTGCAAAATTTAAAATATAATTTAAAAAGAAGCTACTGTGTGCAATTTCAATGTGAATAAATAATAAATTGATAATTTTCCTCTCTTACTATTTATATTTTCTATTATAGACAGCTTTACAGAAAATTTTAATGTAAATATATATAGACAATTTTATAAACATTAAGAGTACTTGAAAGCAATACATCACCTTAAATAATCAATATAATGAAATTTTTTAAACCATATCTAATACAATTTTCTGAAACTATTTTTTATAAAAGAATTATTAGTAATATTATTATTAGTATCAATGACAGTTAATTTCAGCATTCTTAAAAATCAAAATTTATTTATATATACAAAACATATTATGGGGAATAAAATCAAAATGAGCTCAAATAACTTATATAGATGATGTGTTTTAATGGGTAAAAATATACTGATTTTAATAAGAAAAATTATTTACAATTAAGTAAGTAATTTATAATTTGAAATTATGTAAATAGTAGTTATACATTGTATTTTTAAAACCTAATAAAATATTGTAGAGAATTTATGATTTAAATTTAAAATAATGTCAAGCCAATCTTTTATAATGCATTTAATCTCATTAAAGTATAAATAAAATAAATATCCAACTATAAACTTTTACAAACTTATTCCTGAATTCGCCTTATCATTAAAATATCGATAAGGATGTAAACAATTTCTGTACAATCCGGCAGAGTGTAAACAAAAAAATTTATTTGTATTAAAGTGCCCAAGTTCCAAAAAATATGATATATCAAATAACATTGATAATATTAAAAGATTTGGGGTCCTAACTTAGAGGGGCAATTGATCTATAACAAAACTTACTGTGATGTACAAGAATTTTTTAATTTTTTCTTCTAAACTGATTTCTTTTCCTTTTGTGCTGAATATTAATATTCCATCAGATTTAGTCGAACAAATTCTACAAAGGCTTTCCAATTCAGCTTCTCCTTCCATTGTATTTCACGAATTTACACCATCATAAATAAAAACAACCCCATTGACAAGAATTAAAGTAGCGCACTTAAAAACTCCATCGACCGTCAGCTGTTCCAGCGCGGGAAATCGGACGTTTTCGAAAAATTCTTTCGGACACTAATATCCTTGTTGTTACAAAGCCATTTTCAGTATATATTAGAACGCAGTTTCCTTTACCTTATATATAATAGGTTTACCTTATGAATATATGACATAATAGGTATAAAATGTAGTTTTCTTACATATTTATGAGAAATGCATATTAAAGAAAATAATTAAGAATGTGGAGGTAAAATTGTTGTCCGTCAAGATTTATGAAGAGTGGATTATCAGGAATTCGGTCTTGGTAGATGATAATAAGGATTATATATATTATTGTATTCCAATCAATTTGGAGGTGAATTTGTTGACTACTAAGACCGAATTAATTAATATTAATAATATAATGTTTCATGGCGTATTTTAGACTCATTTTCTCTACTCTTAAAAAACAAATAAAAAAAAAACTTGATTGATCTTAAAAACAAAATGAACCCTTCACTCTGGGATTAAAGCCAGATCTTCCATTTAAGGCGGATTACACTCTCAACCATGCTACACTGAGGTTACTGTACATCATTCCTCAGATAATAAGAGCCTCCGTAGACGTAGGAGCCCTTCCTGAAGATCATTGGCATTGGGGCTCAGTAGATCGAATAAAGCGGTTGTTATCAATACTGAAAAAGTCCGCCATTGTCAGGTTGACAACGACATCTTGAGTCTTCCTGACAATCTTATGATAAGATGCATTAAAATAACAGTTTCTATCATCTAATCCATTAGAGTGAAGATAATCCCACGATACATTTCTAGCAGATTTTCCGCGGGGGAATCAAGCAACTGGTACCATAATGCGACACTTGAAAAATTTTAAGAAATCTTCACCGTTCCTACATTAGAAAAAATGAAGATATATTCCGTTAAAAATTGTATAAATATATGCATAAAAACACCACACACACATACTCGCATATATGTACACGCTCTACCGTTCGCACTTTTTAAAAATAATGAGACAAAATTCGGCATTAAAAATATTTTTCACAAACCTTGAAAACCACAGTTGTGGGAGGAAGGGAGTTCAGAGGGAGAGCAACATTTTAAATCTTTTTACATACATAGGAAAATCTTTATAGATACATGGGAAATATTTTTGTAAACATTTCTGATATTGATTCTCTTAAAACCTTGTGAAGATATATTCTTAATGACCTTTTGAAGATATATTCTTATATACCTTCCTTAAAATACTATCTGCACACCTCTGAAGTTACCATTTTTAATTCCTTCCATACTTTCTAAAGATAACATCTAAAATACGTTCTGAAGTATTTTCTGAAGATATCTACTATAATACTATGTGAAGAATACCTCCTGACACTTTCTAAAATGTCTTTAATCCTTCAGAAATACCTATTAAAAATATCATCTTTCATATCTTCCCTAAAATGCCAGATAATCATCACTGAAGATAATTTTTGAAATAGTTTCTGTACATTCTGAAGATACCTTCTTCTAAAATACTTTCTGAAGTATCTTCAGAGGATCGCTTCTAAAGCACATTTTACACTTAAAATTACATTTTGTTGAAACATTGTTCTTTACTGATGATCAGTCATGATTTAGTTGCCGTAGAAAAGGAGTCTCTCTCTTCCCTTCACTCCAGTTGCCTTGATGAAGGCCTGAGATCCTAAGATGGCTTCTTCAGCCAACTATCCGAAACCATTTACATTAATTTGCAACACAATCCATAAAACGATGAAACAAATATCTTCAACATTTTGAAAAATTGTTAGGCTCAATCAGAAACTTCCAGGCCTCCCTGCTCCTTAGGTTTTTAATACTTAACCATTTTATCTAAATATCCCCTCCATATTGTTTCCTTTTATTCCTGGCAATATCTTTGAACCTCATTGCCTTGGAGTGTCAGTAAAAATTGTCAAACTAGTAAAATCTTCTACAAACCTAGGTTATCCATCATTGTAGAATGTCAGAAGTGCGGTATAGGACAGGGGTCCCTCCCATTCTCCTACTTGTAGTAATGGACCTTTCAATCATTAAAAGAGCCATTTGGAGAGCAAGAGGACTTTTGTGCAACCTCATGGAAAGACTCTATAACTCCAGAATCTTTGCCCAAAGTCTCAGGAATCCTAGTAAACGTGATGTCCTGACACCTGATGCTCAAAGGAATGGTTATAAAATTTAAAATTATAGACGTCAATAAGTTCAAAATATAATTTTGCAATATTTATATTATAAGACGTTATAACGAAAGGCATATTAACATGCCACGAAAAATATTTAATAATATAACTAAAACTGTTGGACTGGCCTCTTACTTTTAAAATATAAAANAAAAAAAAAAAAAAATTGAAGGGAACTGCCAAAGTCAAGAAAATATAATTATTAAGGATCAACAAAATGTTGTCTTCTTGGGAATACAGTTTTGCCAAGAATAGTGAAGAAGATGAGAATGACCTCAAGAGGAGAATAGTCAAAGAAAAATATAAGGAATTGGAATTAAATACACCATTTGTATATGCAATTTTATTATTTATGTGTAGCAAAGGTTAATAATTTATTTTTTCATCATATCTTACAAATTTATAAGAATTTGAATCAAATTTGAAAATATCAAATGATTATGTTTGAATTATCCATAATTTGGAATATAATTAACCTTATTTACTTTTGTAAAAATGCATTACAATTACTTTTTAGGCTTGAATTTTACACATACATTTTGTCAGATTTCATTTTTTTAATACTAATTACATAGAATGTATTACTTTGTTAAAAAATTGATCAATAAAATCCTCTGTCCAGAAATGGCAATGAGAATACTTCTTTCAGCTCCTCTGGAACTAAAGCAAAAATATCTTAAAAATATATGCTTAAATTGATATCAATTGATTATAATTTATCAAGATATATTAATACAATACTATAAAAGTTTATATTTTCAGAGTTCATTATATTTGATAATCTTAATTTTTAGATAAGTATAAGCCATTATCCAAATAATTAATAGGAGTTGTCAATATATTGAAATCAATATATACATTTTATAAAAATATAAAAGAGATTTTTATTCTAACTTAAATTATTATTTATATAATGGGCGCAGGCTTTGCCTCTTTCCCAGCTCGACCTTTTATTTTTCAATAACAACCTAGCCCAGTTTCCCCTCATGGGTAAAGTGTTATTAAGAAACATAGCCTTCACAGTGCCCTGTGTGTTTAGGATTAGGTGGCTACGTGATGAAATGGTTAGTTTGATACTTGCTGATCCTCCTCCTCGTCCCATAACATTTGCATTGATGTTTAAAAAAAAAAAAAAATTCATATAGGCAATGGTTAAACATTTAAATGTGTAAATATTAAATCAAAACTAAATCGGTTGTAAAATATTATACAATAATAATTTACTTATTGATGAGGCCTAATATATATACATATGACCTACATAATCACAGTGTAATATTTGTATTAGATGATTTTAGTTGGGATTTGATCAAGGTAGATAAAAAAAAACTACAAATTTTAAAAAAGTGTATTTTTTATAAATATTATCTCTATTCATGAAGATGAGAGAGGAGGTCCTGTCCCTATGTTCACATTTCCACGACTGAGAGGAAAATATAATTTTTGAAAAAAGATACTGGTGGTGGAAGGTTGGGGGGGGGGGGAAGATGTATCCCTGAACTTAGGGACAGGACGTCCTCTCTCATCTTCATAGGCAGGTGTTTTAACTGTTTTAATTTTTTTCAATAATTTTTTTAATAGGATGTTGTCTGCAGGTTTTAAATTCTCTTTAATATTTTTCTGCATTTATACTTTTGATATCACATTAAATTATGGCAATTCTATATTATAATATTGTAAATTATTATTGTATTCTCATGACATTGTATTTCTACAGCCCTAAAGATGGCTTACAATGTAAGCTGAAACGTTGGCAGATAATCTTTAAAAAAATACACTTTTTTAAAATTTGTATTTTGTAATTTGTAAGCCATCTTCAGGGCTATCATGAAATTGAGAGGGGACATCTTGTCACCAGAATCGCATATTCATGACTGAAAACGTTGGCAGATAATTTAAAAGTACATATTTTTTAAATTTTATATTGTGGATCTATCTTTACCGAACCACGGCTAAAATCATCTAATAAATTATTATTATTTGAAGTGTAATATTTGTTTCGTCTGTATTGCACCTTTATCTAGATTTCAAAATACGTATATGTATCAAACTCTACACTTTACCATAAGTATCACGAGTCAAAAACTCTCTAATTAATGTTTTAAAGTAAACTTGACCTGTGTGAAACAATCCTTTACTAATGGTATACAGCTCTAGGCCACTAGGAGCGGCAGTGCTGTATGAGGCAAGAACGGCATGGTGATGGTATACAGGGCGGGAGCAAGAAAAGCCGACTAAGGACTCACTTTGCCATCGGAGGACAACGGCAGAAGATATCCAAGTGGACCAGGTACCCGGAAATCAAGCTCCATCATCATCTGGCATTCGTCCCTCACGTGAATGCCATGCTGAAGCGTACACGAGAGAACTCTTATTGGCTTCACCACCTCCTCAAATCTCCTCACGAAGGAATAAGTTCCAGGTCTGCAGAGCGTCAGACTGACTCTAATCAACGGCGCTCTACTGGTCTGAAGTGCCAAACCTCCATCCACTCCACACTCTTTTCAGTCCTTCCAAAACGTCATGCCCTGGTTCGAGGGACCTCTCTCTAGCTCGCCAATACCACAATCCTCGAGCAGGAGCTCAACTTGGCCTCCCTCAAGGAGACTATAAGGTGTAGTAGTATTACTCCTACTATTATCAGGTTACTGGCTTAGCGGATTAAAATCCCTCTCAATTTCTATATACTACAATTTTTTTTTCCACAGAAGTCTTCAGTTAAACTTAAGTTTGGGGAGCCAAGGTAGCTCAGGAGATCCGTACGGGTCTCGCAATCCAGACGCTGCCGGTTCGAATCCCGCCCAGGTCAATCTTTTATTTATAATATAGAAGCTTGTCCTAAGCCATGGCAGTTTAAAATGGGGGCGGCAACTTATAGTTAGCCCCTCCCTAAGAGGTTGAAAGAGATGCTAACACTATTTTTAAAAAAATGGAAAGATATCACAATCCTACGTTCTGCTATGTCTGCAAGTCATTCTTTCTGTGAACTTAAGTAAATGTACTGTCGGTGTGAAAAATTGGTTCAAGGATGGCGCCCTCAGCATTCCTCCCTTAGAGGGGGTGAGATGTGCTACCCCTTCGAGAGGCAGGGGGAGGACGGGCTGTTATTTCTCGGAGACAGGGAATCTAGTATTCCCACGAGTCGATTCACCGATCGATGTGCGTTGATCACCCACTCGTACCTCGGCGTTGTGGTTGAAAGGGAGGCTAACACTATAAATTTATAAATAAAAAAAAACAACTCTAAATTAGTATGTAAGATCTCATATACCGTCTATAAACGCCGGTTATGCCTCACCGTTGTCTCCTGTCACAGATGCTCATTGTAGCAAAACATCCTAAGTTAAATTTAAACAAGGATCCGCTCATACTTACAGGTAAATGGACCGGCGTGCTTAGAATTTACACATTTCTAATAGTTAATAGCTAATCACACAGGAAAAAAAATATGAGGGTTATCAAATAATATCCTATGCTTCGTACTTTACACTTATTTTTCTCTAATTGCTGAGCGCTTTCAGAATCTATGATTCCATCTTTGGAGCTCAGTCACGTTAGATAAAAGAAAAAAAATCCGTCTTTAAGTCAGTTCACGTATGATGTTTGGACACCTCAATGGGAGAATATGTGAAAAACGAAATTTTTGTGGCAATTAATAGGGTCAATATGAGTATAACCAATCGCATCATTGGTCGTTTGTATCTGGGATTTACATAGGAATGGTATGACTCATATGTTGTAATTTTATCTGGAAATTTCATCTGGAAGATACTATCAAGAAAAGAGTCTGCATTCACTAGTAATATCTGTAACCAGAAATAACTCTACAGGGACCCATAACCGCCCAGTGGCGCTATCTACCGGCAAGCCGCCGAACTCCGTCCAGCGGGACAAGGATCAGGACATGAATTGTGCTGGGATTTGCGCTTAGAATTCCCCTGCTTGAAGATACGTGATGAGGCTAGAATCCTTGCCCATCAACTGTGATGTATGTGATGCAGCTTTGCCCCACAAAGCAAAACCTGTGAAATTTGTCGACGCAGCCGTCCGGTGCTCTCCAAATCCTCAGCCGATCCGCTCTGGCACTTGCGGACAATAGTGGGTGTCGCCCGGCCACTACCTTCCTGATGGCTGTCAGGATATCCCATATGCTTCCCTTCGAACAGATCCTTTCTGACACGAGCCGCAAATAAAGGGCATTGTCCCGCCTGCACCACTGCCTTTGGTAGGGAGTGGCACGATTGGCCTTTGGTAGGGAGTGGCACGATTGTGTGAGGCGAGAGTAGCTATGGAAAGGCACATTTCTCTATATTAAGGAGTGAGGGAGTAGATTAACTTTCTTAATTAAATCCTTAAACATCTTCAATAAAACGTCTTTTTTTCTTGTAAGTATTACAGTATATAAATGCAAAAAATTAAAATTTTCATATATTTTGTTGAATAATTTTATAAATCACCTTGTCGATTTCAGCTGCTAACAACATCGAACTGTTTGCGACAAAACTTTAAGAATAAATTTTGTTTTTCTAATTTAATAACTGAAAACACTGAAATGCTTACTTATGAAAATATAATTATTTATTTATTGATAATTTTGAACGGACCATATTTGTAGCTTCTTCCATGATTTGCGTGTGACAAATTACATTTTATTTGTAATTTGACTAACGTACTCTAGCATTTTTTTTTATGTAGACAAATATATTTAAAAATTGTAAAATTTATTTAAATTATGTTAAATTTTCTTTTAAACATTCTTTTGGAATATCATGGAATTATTCAATGATTTTCAAAAATAAACTTAATTACAGAATTTGGTTTATTTATTTTAAAAATTGCAGATACTTTATTTCGCGTGGACATACACCTACACTCCCCCTCACACACATAATTTTTAAAGAACTATTTATTTGGCTTTTCCTATGTAGGATCGGTGAAGATCTACTGGAATTTCCCAAAGGTTATTTCATGTTACCACGAATCCCTTTTGTTCAAGATCTCATTTCTTCCCGCTTCTCCCTTTTTCACAGTAAACTGCCATACCATCCTAATCCACTAGCACAGACCATGTCTTCCAACTCCAACCCCTACAATCCTCCCAGTCGGCTCAAACGAAGATGGCCCCATGACCTCCTGGGGTCATAGCCTGTAAATAATTTGTGAGTGGTATCATTGGTCACCTTCTGTCCTCATATGATTGACATTGAATGTCAATTTTTTAATTTCATTGTAATCAAATTACAAAATTTTTTATTTATTTAACAGAATGTAATAAATAAATAAAATTTTATGTATATANTATCTCTTATATATATATACCTTTAAATATTAGTAATGAAGTTCATTTGTGGAAAAAAAATAACAATAAAATGTAACTTCAATTTATTACTTGTGCTTCATGGAGAATTAGTGGAAAATATATTGAAATCTTCCGTACCTCCATCGTTAGCTTCCTCAATTGAATCGTCTAATTTGGGCACTTTGAAAATGTCGCTCTTCGTGGACAGCCACTGTTTGATAATCTCGTCCAGGTTGTGTTCAAAATGTTCGTCAGGCTCCAGGAACCTGAATAAATTCAGTATGCCACAAATTTGCTCTTCGAATTCCTTTTTCTGATTGTTTATGTACTTGTGGATCTCCAGTACAACTTTCCTGTTTCGCAACATTTCATTTCTGAAACATAGAAGCAAGGGCTGGGCATTAAAGAGTGTCACGTAGAGACCTAGAGAAGAAACATGTAGGGGATGTGTTTATTTACAAAACAAAGCACACTAGAGATGGTTGGTTGGTATCTTTCAATAGAATGGTAAGTGGTTATCAACCAATGAAGAATGGTACCCAGGAGCAGAGTACCTTTGGATCATCACAATCTGAAGCACAGAATGAAAAATCCAAGAGAACACTGTTCGTATTGAAACCAGTGTTAGGAAACCAGTTCCAAAACCAACGGATACTTACCAAACCAGTTATTTAAAGTTCACTTTCCACAAAAGCCCAATCATAAATTTTCGTCATAACAAAGAAGGTCATTGGATATTTAAATTAATTTCGTTAGCAGCAATTGAGCAATAATTGAGCTATCTCTGTTAAATAAATAATAATAATTACATAATTAAAATTATGAAGAAGAAATGGTTTTGAATTTGATTGAATCAAAATTAATTTGTAAACTAAAAAAGTTTTTATTTATACCAATGTTTGGGCCTAAATTTCAGGCCTTCTTCAAGGCAATGGAGGTGGTGGAGGGAGAGAGTCCAGCTCTAGGATAACTAGATCTGGTATAAGATACTTTTTAATAAATATGACATTTTGTAAAAACCGAAATATGCATGAAAAAAATTGACCTACTCTTTAAAAAATCCTTGAATGATTTTTTTCATGTTATAAACAGCTTAAAAATATAGGTCTTTGGATCTGAGAAAAATTTTTTCATATATTGCTTTTACTATGGTGGAGGAATTGTATCATTACGCTTAATAAATCTGTCACGTAGGGTGTGCGTAAAGAAAGCTGATTTCCCCACTCATAATTAAAGATGGTTGTAAATAGGAGTCAATGAGGAAATATTAGCCATAGAAGACCATGAACGTCACATGAGAAAGGTACGACACCAAGACTTTGCTCTGGACTGACAGGGAAGAAAAACTGGGGAGACGTATCCATATCGTAAATAAACACACGTAAAGGCTTTTTTCGTAGAAAATGTTATGTAAGCGTTAAAAAAATGGCACCTATTATTTTCTATTAACTTTTTCGTAAGTGGAATAATAAGGAAGATATATGATTATTATAATTTTTAGTCGAACACTAAAACCCCCTCCCTCTCATCCGATTTCATTCACTTCCTTATGAATTATTTCATAATTCTTCGGCTTCAAAGAAGACTTCCAAAAAAAAAATTACATATCTATATGTATATATATATATATATCAGATATAGCTTTTTCAGTTTTAAATGCTGTTCTTTCGAGTTTCGTGAGCTTTTTGGAGATGGAACAACCATAAATTTTCATTGCACGGCTTATAAAATTGATTTTTTTTTTGTAAATTCAGATTTATAGTAAATGACCAACCGCTATTTTATAATCTTAAAATGCATTTTGCCCTTACAGGTGGTAACTGATTGGGCAGATTTAAGTACAGCTGTGAATTTAATGACGTCATTGTAAAGAGGTTTATTCTGACTCCAGCAAAACCCCACATGACACTTATAACCTCTTTACCAGAGCTCATCAGTACCTCTAATATCAGTGTAAGTAATATATATGTATATGCTGAGAGTTTTCACTTTTAACCAAGGCTCGATGGATTACTGACTTCATTAGATCTCCTGTTTGCTGTTTGTGCCACATTTTCAAGCGTGAGATGATCGAATCTTCCTTCATGTCAATGGCAAGAAGATGGGCATCGTGGGAAGAGTCAATTGAGTTGTTCAGTGTCTCCTTGTCCTGCATCCTCTGAAAGCAAGCCCCCAACGAGATTAGCGCTCACATTTAAAAGCGTTTGTTAACTGCTAACATTAGCTGTTGTGAACACATAAACTCTCACAAAGGACGAGCGCTTTCAATACCCCCACTTAATAACCTTGTTTAAGAATAGGGATTTTCTCCTTGGGAAAGCAGTAAACATTTTCTTTTAGTATATATTCTCTAATCACTTCATGGTAAGCGCATTGCTCGCCTTGAACATTGTGTTCACAAAAGCTAAAGAATGATAAATATTTATAACACAATACAATACAAAATTCACTACTATAACAAGAAGATAAGACTAAAAAAACAGCTGTAATGGAGAATGAAAAATTCCAGTTCGACAGAGCATAAAAAAACTACTGTTATAGCCCTGAAAAATCATAATCGTAGTTCCCTCTTACAAATATAATAATGCTTTAAGAAAATAAATATAAAAGTTCTGTAAATGATGATTTAAAAATTTTTTTTTTTACTATTTACATAAATAAGTTTTTTAAAATATATATATCTTTTTTTTAAACCTTTATTTGCATATTACATTCTGTTAAAA
>KZ807292.1:340455-369641 GCA_000696205.2 Oncopeltus fasciatus | reverse complement strand
TTACGTGGGATTAAATACCACAAATTAAATAATATTTATAAAATTAAAATTAAAAATAAATTAAGTAGAGTCATTTAAACAGCTTGACAATGTCAGCTCCTCCGAGCGTGAGCGATATATTCGTCGGCCTCGGAGGTTGGACTCTCGACACTAGTGCGGGGAATTTAATAACTTATCTGACCTGTTCCGGTAGCATAAGTGGCTAATGCACCGGCCCGGATAGCAGGGGATCCAGGTTCGAATCCTGGCTGGGACAGTTAGATTTTTTATTCTGTTCCCTTGCACTAAAAATTCTCTAAATTTACGTGGGATTAAATACCACAAATTAAATAATATTTATAAAATTTTTTCATTTATGTATAATAACCATGATTTTATAAAATAGTCTGTTATTAAAAATTTAAGAGTCAATTGGTAAATACAGCATGCATTATAATAGATATACCTATTTTGTTTTAATAACAGACTCTCTTTGTTCTTTATTTTATATTGCTCTCAAATTTTTATAAAAACTATCTTACATTGATTTTTAATTTTCAGGGTGGTGATAAAAGTGTCACCAGTTCAGAATTTGAAAGGTTTCTTGAAGAGAGAGCAGCAGCAGTTGACAGGATTCCTGGCTCTCATTCTAATCAGGTTATTACTATATATAAGGTTATAATCTAGGTTATAGTTCATATGTTTTTAGTAGCTCATTGACCTTTATATTCTTCTTAGTGAGAAATGTAAAATCAGTTCCTGCCTGTTGAACTTCTTTTTGTTCCTTTGTGTTTTTATTAAATTGTAGCTCTTGGAGAGGTTTATATGATTTGGAAAGTTGTATACAAATATTTATTAACTATGATTCTGAGGAATTTATTAAGTTTACGCAGCTACTGCATATATAAATAAATAAATAAATAAATAGTAATTTGTTAACTATACTAGTTAAATTATAAAAATTGCAAATCAATAATAAATGTTAATTTAATTTCATACTTCAA
The DNA here is from genome assembly GCA_000696205.2 of Oncopeltus fasciatus. Taxonomy (NCBI): domain Eukaryota; kingdom Metazoa; phylum Arthropoda; class Insecta; order Hemiptera; family Lygaeidae; genus Oncopeltus; species Oncopeltus fasciatus. Next base: position 368,658 of record KZ807292.1, on the reverse strand, counting down.
TATCCCCACAAATTCAGTATGAGATGTCAGATGGAAGCGGAAATTTTGAGTCAGCTGGCAGATTCAAATACAAAGGAACCTTCTTTTCCCACCCGGGATTTTAAGGAACGTTCTTCTCAAAATCANTATTTATATAAGTGTCATGCAGTGGCTTGTATATGGTGTGTGTATATATATGTATGTATATATGTATATATAATATACATACACTTTAACGCCTAGAATTTAATTGCCCTTTAGTCCTGCTATTCATTAATATATGGTTCTTTTATTTGCTACTAAAAAATTTCTCTTCCATATTTGTATTTTCAAAAATTAGGTTAGAGGTTTGTCATTATTGTTGTAAGGGAATCACTCATTAATATTAATACTTACATGACAGTAAGTAAGGTGTGTGGTCAGCACACAGTTTTGCAGGGCCGATTTTTCCTATGTAATAAATGAAAAAGGGACCCAATTAGTGCTGGTTGTTCCAAGAAGCACTCCAGGAATCGTCTAGGTCATTACAAACTGAAGCACAGAAAGAAAGAAGAAGAAAACCCAACTGTTCATTCTGAGCATTAAACCTTTGGCACAGGAGTCTATAGCCTTAAGCTGTACAGATGCAGTAAATTACTATAAATGTAAAAACTAATATTGGTTTAAAATTGATAAGCAAGGAAAAGAGGGTGTTCTATTTGTTAGGCTTTGGGTGAAAGGTCTTTGTTTCATGAGGAGTCAGTTGAAAGTTATTTTCCCCTTCCGACAGATTAATATAGATTCAGTAAAAAGGTTTATTTTAACTACTTATTGATTTTTATTGCCTTAATTGTTACTAAGTAAATTAATCTCTCAATAAGGTAATATTTGCCTTATGAAATGTTTTGAAACATTTGTATGTTTGTTTTGGGACAATGTTATTGACTGGTAAGAGTGCTTAAAAAAGTTTGCCAAGTTTATGAAAATTTTGAATGTATCTAAATTAAATTTCAGAATCCTGCTAATCGAGACGCTGATTTTGATTCATTTTTATCTGAGAGGGCAGCTGCTGCAGAGAGACTCCCTAACACCCCATCCCGGCCGCCCAAAGGGAAAGAACCTCAAGATTCTTCTCTCTTTGCACTTTAGTAATATGTAAATAGGCAAGTTATGTTTTGCTAAAAAGTCTTACTTTCTTTAATATTTGAGCAAGTGTTTGTTTCTTTTAATACTTTAAACTTGGTTTTCAATGTAGAGCATCTTGGTAAATTTAGTTTATTCATTTTAAAATTTATTACTTATCAATTTCTTTTTTGTTAAAAGTTGAGTCTAATTTTTTTTTTTTTTTTAAGGACTTCTACTTTCCTTATTGATTTGTAACAAATGTAAGGATGTATGTAAATCAGTAAAAAAAAAAAAAAAAAAAAAAAAAAAAAAAAAAACTCACTGTTATTTTTGAACATTTTCCATGTTGTGTTTTTTGACATTGTGTAAATGTTTTAAGATTCTTAAATCTGAAAACACAATTTTTCGTGTAGTTGTGTTTGTTAATTAGATTTTATAAAAATAGTTTTGGTTAAAAGTGATGACTAATAGCTGAATAGCTAGTCAAAGTTCTTGAGGCTGGTAGGATATTAATCCCATTGCCTTTGCAAGAGAAGAATTGAAAAAGAAACCCTGAAAACAATTGTGGCTGCACAATCCATAAACTGGTATTAACCATAGAAAAGTAATGGCCATAAGACTATGATTTAACTTAGATATTCTCCATAATCTCTTAAAAGCATTTGCACTTCTTTAAATGGTCATAACTCTGGGAGAATACAGGAATAAAAAAAGTTTTTGCTGATTAAAAGTCATATTCATTTTCTTTTTATAAATATTCCAACTAAATAGTCCACCCTACAATAAAATTTAACCTAGAATTTGTAGTTTAGTCTAGTATATTGAAAATAATAATCTCCCGAGACTATTTTCATGAGAGGCATGCTGGAGACGCGCCATATATTATATATATTATATAATAATATCTTATCTGACCTGTTCCGGTAGCATAAGTGGCTAATGCACCGGCCCGGATAGCAGGGGATCCAGGTTCGAATCCTGGCTGGGACAGTTAGATTTTTTATTCTGTTCCCTTGCACTAAAAATTCTCTAAATTTACGTGGGATTAAATACCACAAATTAAATAATATTTATAAAATTAAAATTAAAAATAAATTAAGTAGNTATATATATATACTGTTTCAAAACAGTCAAATTAGCATACAAAAATAATATAAAACATTCAATTAAGAACTAATAGTAAGTATTGTTGAAACTTATCATAAATTCAAATAGTTTTAGTTCAAATCTAAGTTATGTTAGTGAATATATTATATTATTTATTTCAGAAAGGAAGTGTGATCATCTGGTCTACCCGGAGCAAGGCTCTTGAGCAGTACTTACATGTTTTATCCTATCAGAAGAGGAAGTTTATCCAATTCAGCTTCTTGGCCTGAGTTGCGATTTTGTTATCAGTTAATTAAATGTAATCCACTGTTCTATTTTGGATGCCTTCTTAAAGGTTTCTATAAAATTGCCAAAAATGAAATGATAATTTCTATGCTATATATTATAAAGGTTGCATTACTTCTAATCTAAAATGTTTTTGATGTTTTAAAAACAAATTGATGTTTTAATTCTAAATGTAAAAGTTTATTCTTCATTACTTTGTTGATAAATCTACTTAATCAATTTTCACTAATGGCTGTATGTGCTGCAACTCAAGTGCCTACACACTTGAGTGTTGGACCTTGTTGATCAAATGACTGTATTTGGCTGACTGTTGTAGTACTGATTTCCCATTTGAGATGGGAATAAAGTTTTCTACTATATTTAAATAATACAAGTATGTTTTTCGCAGTTTTTTTTTTTTGTATTAAATTATCAGAGAAAGCTGGTAAGCACTCCCTTTCCACACAGCACTCAGCCTGAGAGCGCAGAGAATGAATTTGAACATGCCTGGCCATATTTTGTTCATTTTAGTCATTAAATATAATATTTATTGCATGTCTCTGTGTTAGAAAGTCATTCATTAGATCTTTTAAATGCTATTGAAGTGTATATATATTTTGGCATAAACTTACTTTAAGAGAGTAAACACTATATATAAAATAAAAAATTAAAATATTAATTTCTAATTTTATTAAATCTATTTGTTGTAATTAAATGTATGTGTGTAACGCCACATATAAATTGTAAACAAGAATAGCATGTAATATAAATTATGTATAATTCACCGGTCAACATGACTCATGCAGTAAGGAGTTGAGGCTCAATTACTATAATTGACTAGACCTTACTTACTCCTGAAATATTCTTAAAATGGACTTTTGGTCAAATAATTTTATTTTCCCAATCACTTTTTCCCACCACTCGGAGTTTTATTATTGGAGTGAAATTAGATTACTAATCAATTTTTTAAAATATTAAACTCACTGAAAATATTGACAAGTGACAATTATTAAACAGTTCCTTCTTTTGAACATTGGGTGATTCTCATGCTTTCACCTATTAATTTAGTTCTATCATTGCCTTTTTGTGGCTTGTGTCATTGTGCAGAATTTATATCACATATGTTTATATATTTATATATATTTATGTGACCAAAGTGTATATTAGATATTATGTATACCTTTTATTACATATGGAGAAAAATTTTATGCAATATTTTGAATGCATAATGGTATTTAAAGAAAAGTTGTGAGGTTTTATTTATCAATTGATTGATAAACTTTCAGTTTAAATTTCACTTCCTGTTAGTTTATTTTATCAGCATCCAGTTTTTTATTATTTAAAACAGGTTATATTTTATAATGGTTGTTATATATTTTCTGTTTAAATTGAAAATTCAATGATCTTTGTTGTCATTGAATGACTGTTATTCATATATGTGAAATAAATATATGTTTGTGTTTTATCTATACTTTTTAAAATGTTGTTTGTATCCTTAAGTTTATATATGCCACTGGCATTTGATTTATTTTTTAAAATTGATTTTTTGCATTGGGTTGAATATTAAATTTTGAATTTAACTAATTAAAACAATGATTTATATCTATTCCAGGAAAATCATATGCAAATTATTGGAAAAAATTTTGAATTGTAAAAAATTCATTCTTTTAAAATTTTTATTTTCCTGAAGTAAATGTCATGAAAACAAATAAAATAAAATAAAATAGTAAAGGATTATAGAATCTTAGTAAAAAGTTGATGTTATAAACTGACGACTAAAACAAAATTAAAGACAAAAAGAAGCCTGGATAAGACAAAAAAAACCCCATCTGGGGTATGTATGCTTTGATATAATGCTATAAACTGCTCCTCGAATATATAATTGACCTCTGAATTTATTTTCTTGTGTCTTTCTGAGTTTATGGACAATATCCCATTGGATTTGTACACATATGATTTGACTACTGTCAGAACTGGATCTTTCAAGTAGACTGATTGTTAGTTTAGCTACTTCTAATTCATATTTAAATAGTGTGTTATTGTGTAGCTAGAAAAGAAGTATTATCTGATCCCAGAGACTTTTACCGTCATGTATTTGAAACCAATTTTTTTTAAATGTGTGAACATACTGATTCACACAATTAATTTGTAAATTGTAAATATACTACAGAAACTATAGCAGTTGACAAAATACTAAAAGTAGTAGTATTACTACCAGAGGTACACAATTTAGTAATTTTTACTGACATGCTATCATCCATTCTTAGTTTAAAAAAAAAAACCTATTCATCCAAATCATAAATGATACCATGTACAATATTCTATATGCTTATTAGTATATCAAGGAGTGTTTTAAGTTTCCTTTATTCTATCAATTGCGGGGTACATAAAAAGCTGATGTTCAAGGTAATAAAGTTACAAAAACAGCAATATATATATAATCCCTAGATATTGTATAATTTAACAAGAAAGTAGTTGTAAATAAATGTTGAAAAATGGGGCATTGCAACAGAAAACATACTCATGCAATCAAGGACACGGGTTTGTCTGTCTGGGAGCATAGGCGCAAAGAGGTCATCTTGACCCAACTAAGAATAGGACTCAGGAAGGATTAACAGGTTCTCCTCTTATTTCACAGGCCATATATTTCCTATGACTAATTATTCTTCAGGCAGGACTCTGCATAAGCAAGAAGTAAGTAATGGGTAATTGGTATCATGGGTCTCTCCCCATGTCAGAAAATGGCTACTTGTTTGGGCTTTTTTCTTATCGCATGGTAAACTTCTCAATCTATTTTTTTTAGAGCATTAATGGCCCTAGTAATTGGTGTGGAGAAAAAAAAAGAAAAAAAAAAGTAGCACTAAAGGTATGATTTTCCCCTTGAGTGAAGAGTAGAGCTGGGTATCCCAAGGAGAACACCAGGAATTTTCTGTGTTGATAAAAATAAAAGCACAGAAAGAAAGAAAAACTAACCATGCTCTGCAGTTGCAAGCATTTAATTTAACCTGGGGTCTTAGGCTCAGGAGTCCAGTACTGAAACAGCTGGATTATCACGCCCTTAACTAATTCTGGATCATTCTTACTAAAGATGTTTCTTGTGTCACATTTAATTATTGATTTACAAGTTGACCTTGGGTTTGAGTCATCCTCATCCAATAAAGCCTCCAAATCAGCGTTTTCAAATTTTATGGGTATTGAAGATATAAATATTGAAGATATTTTTTGAAAGTCTTCTCTTAGTACCAATATGAAGAAATAGTATGATTTTCTTACAAGAAAACTACTGGAAAATGCATAGAGCATAATAAGCATTATATATATATANTGCCATGGGCTGACATATTTATTTGTGAATTAATAATCCTTTTTTTTAAGCTTAATGGAGTTATAAAAGTATTGTAATACACCTATAAACTTTTGTCAACTCAAATAAGAATAGAGAAATGTTGACTAAAAATTTAACCTTCCTCTAAACCCCCTCCACCTTTACTGATTTTAACCAAAAATTAATTTATTCAATGTTTTACCATAAAAAGCCTAAATAGAATTCAGTTTCTATATCTCAAAAAGAAGAATTATTTAAGGTAACAAGGGGAATAACTTGATTTGGGTGGAGGAGGGGGGAATTGTGCTAATAAAAAAAAAATCTAAACATCCTTATAAATATTGTTTTTTTATGGTATATAATCCCACATAAATTTTAATAATTTTTAGTGTAAGGGAACAGAATAAAAAAAAAATTTATTCTGTTCCCTTGCATTAAAAACTGTTAAAATTTATGTGGGATTATATACCAAAAAAAAAATTTATAAAATTAAAAAGTAAATAACGAGAGTCATTTAAACAGCTTGACAATGTCAGCTCCTCCGAGCATAAGACNGGGAACAGAATAAAAAATCTAACTGTCCCAGCCAGGACTCGAACCTGGATCTCCTGCTATCCGGGCCGGTGCATTTACCAATTATTCAGTTCCCTTGCACTAAAAATAGTTAAAATTTATGTGGGATTAAAGACCACAAAAAAATAATATTTATAAAATTAAAATTTAAAAGTAAATAACGAGAGTCATTTAAACAGCTTGACAATGTCAGCTCCTCCGAGCATAAGACGATATATTCGTTGGCCTCGGAGGTTAGCCTCTCGACACTAGTGCGGGGAATTTAATAACTTATCAGACTTGTCCCGCTAGTATAAGTGGAAAATGCACCGGCCCGGATAGCAGGAGACCCAGGTTTGAGTCCTGGCTGAGACAGTTAAATTTTTTATTCTGTTCCCTTGCACTAAAAATTTTAACATCTTTGTGCCTTATCCAATAAATTTCAACTCAAAACTTAAAATTTAATTTGTTCAAATAAACTGGTACAATTTACTAATATAGTATGATTAATCACTAAACCTAAAATTAATTTAATTACAAAGTCGCAATAACTGAACTAACCTTTTCTTTGGGAACCAAATGGGATTTTGTTCTTATCACATACCAATGACAAAGTCAGCCTTGCCCTGAACTGAATTATCTTAATAAATCAACCTTGTATGAATATTGATAAAGTTGGTAAATGTGTCTTTTAGACCTCTCCAGTTTAAAATTAAATTCATGCAAATTTCCAGAATCTGTAAGTATCGTATTGAATCAGGATCATAAAATAACAAGTGTTTTATAAAAAGTTTCATTTATTATAAAGAAATATTATACAATTTTTTTATTGATGATACATTGTTACTTCTAGTACAGTCACTCTTGGTTTTTCTCCAAACATTAATAGTACTTATCACAGGTTGGGAGGTTCATTATGAAAGAAAGATTTTAAATTAACAAATCAAAATATATGTACAAGAAGACTCCAAGAAAGGGGGGGGGGATAGGGAATTTTTATCCATCACTTCAGATATCTGTAACAAAAGTAACATTAATTAATAAACTATAATTATTTATTTGATAATTGAGGGTGGGTAGTTCGTACTAAAAATGAATTTTCATTTGTGTTATAAATACACAATTATTTGAAATATCTGATTATGTGTTGGCTTTATGCATTTAATGTACTTTGGAGAATAAGGTTTGTCGTTTAGTCACCAAAGAAAATTAATTGTTCTCTTTTGACTATTGATTAATGATAATTTCAGTCTTTAAGAATTGTTATGGTTAACCTTTTCATGACAGTGGCTGCTCCAACAGGGAATGTTTGACTTATAGAGAAGTTGGGGCAGGGCCTTAACAATAACAAAATTCTATGCATCTCTCTTTGTTTATCCTATTAAAATGGCATCCTTAGTAGGCAAACCTCATTGTTCCATTGGCACAGTAGAATTAGTCAGTTGCTAATTCCCTATACCTCAGCCTTAAAGCCAGGGAACATCACTATTTTTTGTCAACTATGTTTATATAAAATGTCCCATGCTTCTCAGATGTGTTTCTTTAGAAATGTATTAAATAACCATGGTATTCCTTAAATTTATTGCTTATTTGCCCATTAAAAAAAGGAAATAGTACAAATTTCTTGCCCTAAAAATTGGAATGGTTTCTCAAGAAACCATTAACTGAAATAATTTTTCAAAGGGCATTCCCCGTTTATACAAATCCCACATATATTTTAACAATTTTTAGTGTAAGGGAACAGAATAAAAAAAAAAAATTATTCTGTTCCCTTGCACTAAAAATTGTTAATACAAAATAATTATTATTTATTATTATTTTTATAAAAACAGGGCCTAAACAAAAATATTATTTAAAAACCTATAGTGTTGGGGAGATAATGAGCAGAAAGCAGGTATTTAAAACAGCTATCTGTATTATCAAGGTATTTCTATGTAATCATTGGCAGTTCTACAGTTACCATAACATCAGCATGCATGGTTGGCATGTCAAAGGTGCTGGATTCATGTATCTGTCGGAACAAGATAATCAAAAGACTCTTATTTGGCTTCTGAATAATGGATTTTTATTCTCATTTTAAAATGACTACAGTGATAGTAACTCAAAACACTATTTCACACTATTGCTCTATAAATGCCCTCTCTCTCTCTGCTTATATATAAATAATGTAATGTTTATTTATTAATACTTCTGCTAGGGCACTTTCTCCCTTTTTTGGAATAATAATTAATACAGCAAATGTAATTCAGTCAGTATTGCAAGTTATTTTTATACATCAATAGTTCATATTTGTAATCATTGTATCATTTGATTCTCACGTTCATTATAGTGGCTATAAGATTTATCATATTAATTCAGATTAGCTTATATTTGGTTATATAATCTTTTATGGGTTTAATACCAGATTGATATGCTTAAAATTTTAATTTTCCCACTTAAAAGATTTTGAAATGCTGATATACCCAGTACATTAAGCTTAGTTATTAAATTCCTTTTGCTCACTTTAACCAGCACTCTCCATTTTAATATTATAGTTATGTCCATGCTCTAAATAAAGCAAATTAATTAGTAAGTAGAATATTTAAATAGTATAATGAAACTTACTTTGCAGCCCAGTCAGTTCGTCCATGGAGTCTTGAAGCCCTGCCAGACATATTCAAGCTGTTGGCTGAAGCATAAAGTTTTGTACTTGGGTAAAAATCCTGCCTTGTTGAAAGAGGCATTTTTTGATTTTGCTCACTGTTAATATAGAATGTTTATAAAAATCAGTTACTTGCTTACTTTAATTATAATCACTACTCTTAACTCTATATAAAAAAAATTGTAAATTTAATAAAATTAATAATAGAAATAACTTTAAATATTTTAATATTGCTTAAATCTTGCTATTTTATTTTTCTCAGAAACATTAAAAAGTTCCTTGAGTTCATAGTCTCAAAATAATTATTTAGATTATTTTTTTGCCTATTACAACTTTTTAGCCATTTACAATAATTTTCAAATCTATCCTTATATCCAAAGAAAAGTCCTCAAGCATTGGTATCCATGTTTTTCAGAAAAAAATCATACCAGCCTAACCTTAAGGCTGGGCGCCTCTAATGTCTTATTCATATTTATCTGAATTTTAAAATTGAAAAATCTTACCTTGCTAGATTTGTTGATTGTCCAACAATATATCGAGAGGTAGCTAAATAATGCTGTTTAGCACTTACTCTCTTCTTTTGATTTTCTTCATACCAACCATGGTTTTCTTTTTGTTCAGAGACTACTTTTGGCCTGAAACAACGACCAATGAATTATATTTGGAAGTATTAAATAGAAACATATCTTTAAATAATACTATATTTTACACACATTAAATTCTATAAACTTTTTGAAACTCAAATAAGAGGAAAGAAATATTGATTATAAATTTTGACCTTCCTCTAAACCAGTCCCCACCAGCTTTTCTGATTTTAACCAAAAATTAATGCATTCGAGAACATGGTGTAAAAAGCTTGAATACCAAAATTGGTTTCTGTATTAAAAAAAAAAAAAAAAAAAAAAATAGAACCCGCACTGCAATAGAAGTTACATTCTTAAATAGTTTTTCAGAAATATGTTTTAGTACATAAATGTTATAATATTTAGATTTATTACCTTCTTTGCCCCATAAAGTTTTTTCGTAACGCTAATAATAAAGGGGAGAATAACCATCATCTATCCCCCCCCTCCCACTTCACACTTTTGACCAATTACAGCCATGTTTATGGACTCATTTAATTGTAGCTTCACCTACATAAAATCCGTCAAGGATATCTCAAAATTTGCAACAATATACAATGTTAATAAATGAAAAAGCTTTATTTCCTANTATACACACACACACACACACACACACACACACATACATATGATTTTAAACAGACTATATTTTTGACAGGATCAATGAAGATTTTTTTCAAATTTTCGAGAAGTCGCATCATAGCACCAATGTGAATAGCTTGATTTTCTTATGGGAATAACAATATATCTAAACAGCCTTATGCCATATGCAATACATTTCAATGCACTACAATTTCATTAAAAAGAGTGGTATAAATAACTAATTTGTACCTTGGTCATGATCATTGAAAAAAACTAAGCCTTGCCCTGAAATCTAAAATTCTCTATAAAAATCAAACTTATACGGACATCGATAATTGAAATATCTAACTATGTGGTGGCCAAGGTAAACATCTCATTAATCTATAAGGGGAGGATGTTCAGAGGATATAAGAGCATCAATGAATTACGATCTAAGAAGAGCTTTTGGAGCAACTCGTATTCCTCAAGAGATGAAGAGACAATGTGATACCAATAAGTTCGTAAAACAAAAAAGGAGCTGCCTACTTTAAAAAAAGTAATAAAACAATTATCCTGAAGCCCCAAATAAAAGATACTCGAAGCGAGCTGGAGGTTTACTTAACCCTCACAGGGTTACATACATTATAAAAATGTATAACTTTTATTTCTGAAAATAATAGAATATGAATGTTTAAAAATAACATAGCATTCACTCTTACCTAATGCTAAAATTAAAGAATATATTAATTTTTATATCCCTCTAAACCCCTTTTTCTCCTTCTCACCAGATTTAGACATGAATGAACTCAACTAATGGATTGCAAAAAGAGAGCATAAATTGCAAGTTTGGTTTATTAATTTTAAAAATTAAAAACTCTAGAGTGTAACCAAGAAAATAAGTATACAAAATTTAGAACAAACCGTATTTTTAGCATCCCCTTAATAGGTTAACTTAACGAATATCTAAAATTTTTTTTTAAAAGTTGCGTCACCTTACCGACATGAATATTCATGATTTCTCTCTGGCAAAACTTCCTAAAATACGCACATGACACGAATTGCTAGAGGAAAATGTTTGTTATGTTACATTTTTCAAAAACATCATAGTAACAAAGATAATGTGTTTATGTATTGATGCTCCCCTTCTCTAATGATGATAATTTATGTATTATATATAAGGACAGATAAACAGTGTATGGTAATATATGTAACTCATGCAGAAGATATATTTATTTAACAATAATAAATAAATGTGTTATAACTTACCCTAAGAGATCACTGAAGTCCCGTTCTGGAACGGTTGTAGCTTGAGGAGGAACATAAGCTATTGGCCTAGCTGAGATATTAGAGTGAAAATGGTTTCTGGATGAAAGTCTTTCCAATGATGATAACCTGTCTTCTAGAACAGCTCCACTCAGCCTTTGCCCAACTTGGAAGTAAGGTTGTCTGAAACATCATAAAATCTATGCTTACATATGGATTAGAAATTTCCATGTCCCATAACCCTTTTTCTATACAAGACATGACACTTATTTCACACACATACATAAAAAAAAAATGAGTAAAGTATGTGAAAATTAGGCATAAATAATTTTAAGATAAAGAAATCAAATTCCAAACAAAGGATTTTTCAGTTGTGTAATATATTCAAATCGAAATTTTAATTTATAACTAGCACTTCAAAACAGGATTTCAATTCATGCCATACAGTGTTGGTTCAATCCATTGAAGATTTTTATTAGTTCATTTATAAAAAATAACTAGATATTTATTTATATAAATAGATAGAATTAACATTTTAGTTTCCAATAATTCATGTTTTACTTGTAGATAAACAATCTGATCCTAATTATAAGATTTTCTTTATCATTTACTTTCTTTAAAAGTTTTTTTTTACAGCACGTACATGCCACACTACTTATACAATTACTGATTTATGATTATTTTTTTGAGGCTTTATTTTTCTTTTACAGGAACAAACAACCTAAAGATTTGTTCAAACTACTGTGGGCATTAAGTTATCCTGGTATTCAGTGATAGATTCAATAGAAATAACATTTATTTTATTAAAAACTTGAATGGATCAAAATATTTAACATTTTAATTAAATGATTTTATCTATCATGTATTATTTTTATTTTTTTTTATTTAGGACTACTAATCTGTAGAAGCTTGCTGTTATTTTGGTTTTGATTAATACAAATACTATAAAAATTAATCTTTATACATACAAAGAGAAAATGAATCAGTTTGGAAGATGAATGGAAGGATTATAATTTTACTAATGAAATGAAGAAGAGTAATTGCAATTTTGGTCTTCTTACACCTTTACTGAATTAAATTTATAATACTTTAATAAAATCAAAAGGGCTATTTGTTTTCAATCCATGCTGCATAAGTAATAATATTTTAACAAAATTGTTGGACCTCTTCAGAAGACTCTTTTAATACAAATTTGCCCTCCTTGTGTCCTGATGTCAGCAAATTGGCTCTTATAAGACATTCTAACAATTTTTAAATGAATTTTTGAGAAAAAAAAAACTTTTACAGGATAGTTTCTTGCTAAAAGTTACTAAGGGAATACAAATTAAGACTTTTGCTTTTGTGTAAAATCACCCTATAAGTGATTATTATAGATTCTTTATGCACTATATATTATATCCAATAGTATCCAGAAATTTTAAATGCAGAAATTTCTTTTGGGATATATATTTTTCATTTTTAAACATTCACACACATATTCAAACAAATAACTAATACACACACACACACACACACACATACATACATACATATATATATATGCTTTACTGCAGTACAGAATATTAATTTTTCATATATTTCTTGAGAGAGGTGGTTAGGGTGTGTGTGTATATGAATAAAGGAGCTTGTCTTTGTTGAAAAAGTTGGAAAACAACATTTAGTCATCAATAAAGTTAGTGTTAAATTTAAATTTGAAACTGCCTTCTTCTTTTGTAGAATTATATTTAGCAATTGTGAAAAAGAAAAAAATTTGTTTTGGAATATTGATGCATTTCCTTTTATNTATATTTATATATACAGTATATGTTAACAACTAATTTACAAATTATACATTTTTGTAAGAGTACATTTTGTACATTTAATCAGTGTCTCATAAAAGGCTTAGGCTTTTAAGAAATACTCTGAAAGTTAAGGCAATAAACCATTAATAAGGTCAATTATTTAAGGAAGTAACATGCTTTTCAGATAGAAAGCAATACCTAAGACAGTGTTGAGCAGTTGGTCTTTTGGAAGGGTTCCAGTGGAGCATCGCTTCCATAATGGTGATTCCCTCTGGTGATGCATTGGTGATTAATGTGGAGAGTGGTGTCTTTTTGAATTGAGGGAATTTGAAGTTCATATTTGCAGCAAGCTGGTGACCTTCATACCATTCTCTCTGTCACAAAGTTTTTAATATTAGTTGTATAATGTATCCTATATATATCTGAGCTAATGAAAATTATGCTATAGAAACACATTTACAACAAAATCATTTTAATAAATACTTGAATGATATTAATTTGAGCTAATCTATTTTAGTCTTAAAACCTAAGGGTTACAGATTATTCACACAGAATGATTCACTGGAAAAAAATGTGTCAAACTGTGTGTATCTCTATATTTTTATGTTTTGCAATTCCCTTCTTTAAGAATGTTATTTTTCACTTAGAAAGTTTAAATGAATCTGAAGATCTGAAAAATGAGGTTTTTAATTTGAGTTTTGAGTTTTATGGGCTTAAAAAAAATATATAATCACCCACAACCCCCCCAACTCCTACAAAAAAAAAAAAAAAAAAAAAAAAAAAAGAGGAAGTTACAAAAATATTCGTTTAATTTGTAGTTATGATCTCAAGGATCTAAAGAACACTCGTCAATGAACCTGAAGACATGTGTGATGCATTTCCCTTGTCTTAGCAATATAATGAAACATTAAAATTTAGAATCAAGTAAAAAAAAAAAGTTTCCTTTTATTAAGAAAAATTATTAGTAATTAATAACAGTTTATTGATTTTTTGTATGTGTCGACATAGCTTAACATAAATTAATCATTGAATATTAAATTAAAGGAGTTAATATAAAATAAAAATAAAACCCTTCTTAAGACCCTAAATGACTGCAAGGGAGATAAAAAATTAAGAAAAATATTGTAATTACTAAAATAATAAATATATAAATTAGCATGTACCCTATCTGGATCTTCTATAATTATTTGATTTATAAAAATAAATAATTGGATTGAAATATAATGTTTATCTATTTTATATTACCTTATCTGGTGTTCCAAGTATTGAGCATATTTTGAATATCTGATCTATTTCTGAATTGCCAGGAAACAGAGGTCTAAATGTGTACAGCTCTGCCATAATGCAGCCTACTGCCCAAATGTCTATTGGACAGGAATATGTTGTCGAATGGAGGAGGACTTCAGGAGCTCGATACCATCTATAAAATAAAATAAAAATTTGTTAATCATGCTCTTTGTTTCTATTAAAGACTTTTAAGAAATTTTCTTGATTTAAGGTATAATTTTTATGAAATTTTGAGTTGACATAAAATAATTATCTTTGAATATTATGATAGTTTGGAAAAAAAATTACTTGAATACAGAAAAAAAAAGAAAACAAAATCAGAAGAAATATGCCCTGAAGTATAATAATATATTTATTCATACAAATAACTTATTAGCTGAATATACACAAAAACAATTTTCAAACTAAGATGTAATGGCAAAGGCCATCCATTTCATTGTGTTATGTTAGTTTTGCCAAGGGGTATTTTATATTTTTGAGGACAGACTGACTCAAATGAGGATGTGCAATGAGGGCAGCAGGTTAATTCTGAAAGCCCTAAATGTGGAGGACTCTAGTGATTGGTGATATGTACATTTAGCTATAATGATGTGGTATGTACATGTAGCTCTTAAAATGACCGAATACATTTCTTTAGCCACTTAAATGGCTCTTTGAGCTTTTCCCCAGAGCTGGTAAAATGTGTTTGGATTAAACCAAAATAGATCAATAGAATTTTGTCTTTTCATAATATTTTCTTTTAATCGATCAGTTAGCTTATTTTTTTTTCTTCTTCTAACATTGGCACATGCTGAACTGGATCCCAGCTCATTAATTTGTACTCACCACTGCCAAGAACTTTATTTTCTGAATAAGCCTATCCTCAGATACTTTCTGTATTTTTAAAGCGAAAGCCTTACAAGTTTATTGAACTTCATAATAACAAAAATGAGTAGTAGTAGTTGACAAAAATAATAAAAATAATGCTTTAATTTAATAACCAAAGGTTAACAAGACTTTATTTTACTCCCAAGAATTTTAATTATTGAGTAAAATAAAGTCTCGTTAACATTAAGTTATTAAATGTAAAAATGCTGTATTTACCGTTTCTTCTTCCGGGTTGGACCGTGTCAAATTGTTGTTATTTGCCGAGCTTTCGCACATCATGTGATGGCTTCTTCAAGGCTGAAAAGAGAATAATGTAAATTCGGCAAATAACAACAATTTGACACGGTCCAACCCAGAAGAAGAAACGGTAAATACAACTGACGACCTTCGAAGCCTACGTGAACATGTAAAAATGCTGTCTCCCATCTAAAAGCTTATTAATGAGTACATACATTTTCTGATATTTTAGGACATTCTCCAGAATTTATCTTCCCTCATTCTTGTTTCATCAACAAATTTAAATATAGGAAGTGGTCAGTTCATTTAAAGGTTAGTTTCAAGGCTTCAGGTGCTTTTATTCTTATTTTTTAGCTGATAGGTGTTGTTGTAATTGTAATAAACTGCCTGAGACCTTAAACTTAAGCATACTCTCGTTGGACAACCTTTTAATAATAAATGTCTACTAAGTATGTTCAATGGGTTAACAACCTCTAATAACTTCTGTTGCACAACACTAAATGGATGAAAACAAGTAAAATTTGGAAGAAAAAATATTGAGAATTGAGCTGATTACTTAACTTAAGATTGTAATGAATTTCAACTTTTCTTAATCCAAATTAATTTTTTTTAATAAACTTTGTATTCATATGTTCATAAGCCAAATTTTTAAAGATGTTTGACTTTAAAAATACAATAGAAATGTTCCTCAAGTTGCATACATTGTCTCTATTCCCAATTATATATGTGTCACTTATTCAAGTTTCTCAAAGAAACTTTTTAATAGATCTTCAGGAAAAATTTTGTTGATGCTTTATCAATGTAAGTAATGCATATTAAGTTATTGATAATGTACATACAGTAATTATAAAGAGAAAATGATCTCCCATATTTGCAGTACAACATTGGCCTCTAAATAGTACTGGTAAGAGCATTGTCTTTATTAAGAACTAATTTATTATCAAGTGCTGAAAGTGAATTTATTATATATGGCTACTTTCAGGAAAGTGGACAACATTCTTTAAATGATACTTCAAAGAGGAGTGTAAATTCTCTGAACCCAAAGACACTAGTTCAAACTTCAAACCCAAAATTATTTCTTATAATGATAATACTTTGCTTGGCTTTGTACTCATATTAAGTTCAGAACTTCGGTATCAATTTAATTTTAGTAACATTCCAAATATCAATAAATGTTAAATAATAGATAAATTATTGAGTTCATTTTATACATCTATCTAACATAGGTCCAAGTAATTAATGTTATCTCTTGAGTGAATTTCAACTTGGTATTACATACAATGTGGTTTCAATTATTGCAGAATAAACTGAATTACCAATTTAAGGAATCGAGTGCAATTTATTATTTCAGTTTTCTGGTCCTTTTCCAAATGCTGTGTGGTATGTGAACATATTTGTACACTCTCATACCTTATACTCTCTGTCTTCATTGGTTTCTGTACACCATCTCCCGTAAGGGGAATTTAAGTGGATATACAGACAATAGTTCTATTACAGATAGAGTTATGTAACTAAATAATATAATAATAATGTAACCAACTAATTTGAAACCAATTTAAAGATTTATACTAAAAAGTAGGGCAATGAAACCCTTTCTATTTAGTTTCTCTGAAAAGATGAGCTGGTTTTGGTATTTTCGGTATGCTTGCAACACATATAAATACAACCCAAGAGCTCTCATCCACTCATATGCGTACCAAAAGTGCAATGCAGAGTCACTTGACTCAATTAAAATATTACAATAAAGGGTATTTAGGTTAGAGAAAAAATAAACTAATAAATTAAATATATATGTATATTAATAAATTCAGTAAAACCTTGTTTATCAATAAAAATAAATACAAAATTTATAACAAGAGAACCATATCTACATTATTCACAAACAATATTTAAATTGTGCAACAAAATAAATATTTTTTTTTTTAAAGATTATCTAAAAGTAAAAGAGGCTTATTTTGTTGTAAATCCAGGAGTTTAATAACATTTATTATTTTTAAAATCCTGGATCCCACTTAATTTTTTGAGGAACTTTATTAATCTGGTAACATACAATAGTATCACCAGGCTTAAAATTAAGGGATAGGTCAGATAGTCTAATCCCACATTCTATATCTTTCTTTATAGATTCAACCTCTTCTTTGAAGTGTTTTAAAGAGGTGGCAGTTCCTTCAAAAATAGTTTCACCAGAACGAAGAACCCTAAAGAGAGCGGATTTCTTCAATTTACCCTTTACACATCTTGATCCAGCTACAGGGATTTTTTTCTTTCCCTCATTAATTAGGAACTCTTGTAAGACATTAGCTTCACCTATTATTTCTTCTTCATCGAGAAGAGGAAGTAACTTATTGATTTGTTCCTTAATATCATCAACTAGCTTATAGATCACATTGTGTTTTTTAAATAATACTTTCTGTGATTTCAATGCCTCTCTTGCATCCTCTAATATATCAGTATTAAAAGCATACAGGATAGCATTAAAAGTTTCTGCTAATACTACATCATTTTTGGTAACTTGTCCAACTCCATAATGAACCACATCCAGTTTACAATCTGGTGAGTTGTAAGTATCAATAACATCTAAAATAGCCTCTACTGATCCATTTACATCACCTTTCACAATAATATTCAATTTTGGACCAGTATCTATATCAATTATTTCTTTTTTCCTGGGACCTATGGGTCTCATTTTGTAAAAACCAAGTTTTCTCTTATGTTCAAGTTGTTCTCGATATTGAGAATACTCTTCTCTCATTTTTTCATTTATAATTTTTTGATCTTCTTTTAATTTTTCAAATGTTTTCTGTTTCTTTCTCCACTCAACTATTTTTGCTGCTCTTCTTTCAGATTCTACTTGAATCACAATATCACCAGCCATGGGTAGATCTTTCCAGCCTAATATTTGAACAGGGGAAGAAGGGGAAGCTGACTGCACTGGCTCGCCATTGTCATTAAACATGGCACGGACTTTACACCATGCATCTCCAGCAACTAAGACAGCCGTCTTCCTTAAAGTGCCGCACTGAACTAATAAAGTACACAACTTTCCTCTGTGAGGGTCTGAAGTTGATTCTATAACAACACCTTCAGCAGCTCCTGAGTAATCTGATTTAAGTCCCATTATTTCAGCCTGTACAAGAATAGCATCAACCAAAATATCAACATTTGTTCCTTTGAGTGCAGAAATTGGAACAACTTGCACATCACCACCAAAATCTTCTACTTGAATCCCATGTTGCAAAAGCATTTTTTTAGATCGCTCAAGATCTGCATTAGGCTTATCTATTTTGTTAAGTGCAACAATAACAGGAACTTGGGCATCCTTAGCCATTTTTATGGATTCAACAGTTTGTTCCATAACTCCATCATCTGCTGCAACCACTAGAACCACAATATCTGTGCATTGAGCTCCACGATTTCGCATTGAACAGAAAGCTGCATGGCCAGGGGTGTCAAGAAATGTCACCTTATCTTTTTTATTTATAAGAATGGAGAAGGCACCAATATGTTGGGTTATACCCCCAAACTCAGATGCAACAATAGAAGAATGTCTAAGAGTATCTAAAAGAGTAGTTTTACCATGATCAACATGACCCATGATAGTGACAACTGGAGGCCTTGGTCTCAAATCTTTGTATTCTGAAGGACTTCTTCGAATAACATCTTCAAAAATTTCTTCTTCATCTTTTTTTGAAAGAGGTGAAGCGACCATTTTATATCTCTTCTGTATTTTCTTCAGTACATTCTCAATAACTTTAAAATCGTAGATCACATCATGATTTCTCTTGTACTGAGCAGTATCATTAATAAAGGTCATTACTTCGAAAACAAAGTCAGCATCTTTACCCAAAGCTTCGCCTAATTCTTCTACAGTCATGTTTTTCCAAACTTCAATTACCTCCTGTTGTTTAAATGCTGGCTTCAGAATTTTATAAGCTCTTGGCAAGGCTTTCTCATTGCCCTCTTGTCTTTTTTTAAAAATAGCACAGGATGTATAAAGGCTCCTATGAACAGACCAAGTCATCGGCTGACTTAATTTACTAGTGGCACAAACTTTATAAAACGTCCTTGACCGAAATATGTTTCTCAAGGTTGACATTGTTAAAATAAAAACCTGTCATAAATTAAAACAAAAGTTTTCACTTAATTACTCTTCACTGTTAATAAATCTAACTTGTCTAAAAGGTAACTACATTGTTATCGCAGGTTTCAACCACTGTTATAGTTTTGATTGGTAGAAATGTTATTCGATTTCGATCTTTTTATTTTATTTTTTTTTAGAATAAAGAAGCTTTAATTTCTCTGACAGAAAGGGTACATGCAAAAAATGAAATAGAATGTGTATTGGCACTTGGCTTTAGTCGACTCCATACTGTTAGGTCTAGAAGGCGAATGCAATCGATCGTGAGGTGGGGGGGGGCTGAGGTTTCCTTGACGATTTGACTCGAAAGCACTGAAACTATCTCTTGAGAGCTTTTAAGCTAGATTATTCTATTACCGCTAAACCTAATTTTAAAATGAAATAATATGCTTCTATATAGCACGCAATAGTTTATTTTCTTATATTTTAAAAATAATTTCAAACTAGAGATCAATGTGCCAGGGAATATTTTTTATTTTATGCTTAAAAAAAACATTAAATTTTTAAGGTAGCGGTTAAAGTACATTTTTTTTCCAACTAGATAATAATCATTTTAACGAATCCGGGGGGAAAGTAGATATTGATGTTGCTCCCAAGTCAGGTTAAAAAAAATCAACAAAAGGGTTAATTAGAGTCTTAAATTCCTGCATAACAAACAAGCAAGAATTGATTATTTCGTGTATTATTCTAAAAAAGTATCAAGTAATATGGATCATTGATTTTCAGCCACTGCAGCTGATAAACTACTGAAAGATATCTAATGATTGGTTTACAGAAAAACCGTCACTCCTGATCAAATAATTTAATCAGTTTTTTTAATGAAGCTCATAAATTTATTAATAATTTAGACGATTGCCAAGTTATATTGTGTTTTATGAACTTTATGGTCGATGTAGTTTTAAAATTTTTTTTAATCAAGGGTTGGTTTTCAGATTACCTCTACTCCTAATGCTGAGATTACTACTACTGTAATTTCTATTTGCTAATTAACAGAGTATATTTTTGATTAATTATTTGAATGTTCACGTAGGCTTCGTCGGTCGTCAGATGTATTTACCGTTTCTTCTTCCGGGTTGGACCGTGTCAAATTGTTGTTATTTGCCGAGCTTTCGCACATCATGTGATGGCTTCTTCAGGGCTGAAAAGAGAATGAGAGTTATAAAGAGAGATTCTCTTTAAACTCTCATTCTCTTTTCAGCCCTGAAGAAGCCATCACATGATGTGCGAAAGCTCGGCAAATAACAACAATTTGACTCGGTCCAACCCGGAAGATGAAATGGTAAATAATTATTTGAATGTTACATGCCAATTTTCGTTTAAATACAAATTACAACTGTGAATTTGTACACAACACCCTTACTCATATATAGTGCTTTCGGCAAAGCCCTTGTCTCATCCTCCTAAAGTTCACAGATTTTTTTTTTTTTTTTTTTTTTTTTCTTTTTATAAACTTTTATTTATTTATTAAATCCTGTTAAATAAAAAAAAAATTGATTTGATCACCACAATGAATTTAAAAAAATGACATTCAATGTCAATCACATGAGGAGAGAAGGTGACCAATGACATTACTCTCAAATTATTTACAGATTAGGTCCCCAGGAGGTCGCGGGGCCATCTTGGTTTGAGTCAATGGGGAGGGTTGTAGAGATTGGAGTTGGAAAACATGGTCTGTACTAGTGGATGAGTATGGTATGACATTTTACTGTGGAAAAGGATGAAGCGGAAAGACATTAGATCCTGAAAAAAAGGAATATTAAGGTCGTGGTAAAGAGAGGAATTGGTCAAGTAATAGGGAGCATTTGAAATTATTCTCATGGTTTTGGATTGAAAGGACTGGATTCGTTGGATGTTGGAAGGCTTGGCGGCACCTCAGATTTCTCCTCTACAAGTCCTGATTGGTTGTAATAAGGTTTTGTAGAGCGTCAGTTTGTTCTCTATCGTAAGATTGGAGTTCTTATTCATGAGTCTGTATAGGAGTCCATATCGCCGATTGAGTTCTTGTCTTTTAATTTTAGTATGTAAGTCGTGATTCAAGATGGAACCCAAAAAACGAACGGAATTTGAATTTGTTAAAGGAATATTGTTAAATTTCACAATTTCAGAGAAGTCTTTCTTCCGCAGTTGGAAATTAACTTGGACGCATTTTTCTTCGTTGATTTTTATTCTCCATTTGCCACACCATTGTTTGATTTTTCAAGGTGATCTTGTAGGTTTTTAGAAGCAGTTTCAGGATCGGGATGGGAGGATAGGATAGCTTTGTTGTCCGCAAATGGAGCTAAGAGGGTACTTGGATGGGTAGGGATGTCACAGATATAATTAAATGACATTAAATCAGTTTAGAGCAAAGTACTGAGTTACCCAAGCCTTGGAAATTTCCTTCATCAGGTGCCAGATTTTAGATTAACCTTACTCCTAAAAATTGTTATTTATACTGATTCATAGAAAACTTGCCAATTATTGCCATGCTGCATGTAGAATTTCGTCTCGTTTAATTACAATTGCGCCTGGGAGTGCGATATGTTAAAGGTTTAGATGTTCTACTCTTGATTGTTAAATAATAATAATCCGAATCATTTATATTTATCAAAATTTATTATGTCCCATTTCAAATATCGATTTTCATCGTAGAACCGTAGGTCGCAGCTAAACTAAACTCCCATTAATACACATATACGAGGATCTCTTCAGTTTTGTATTTAAATGCTTATGTCGATTTAGCATTGGCGAATAACTATTAGTGGATCCTAAATAAAGTAAAAATTTAAATTAAATTAAAAGGGTGAACCTTTTTATGAGATTATTTTTGTAAAATCTGTCAGAGTAAGCTGTCTTCCACTTGGAAAACTGACTTGGTAAATACAAAGCCTTCTGTGACCAAGTGCGTACCTCCCTGGCGAGTCCAATGTCCGCGATCTTGATGAGTTCTGGACCTCAGTAGAGGAGGCTCTAAGGTTCCATGTCTCAGTGGAAGAAGCCATTGCTCTACATAACCTAACCTGAAAACCTGTCTTCAGATGAGATAACTGACCTGGTGGACACGTAGTCGGTGTACGGTGGCCTGGAGCGTACTTCCCTGGCGAGCCCAAAGTCCGCGATCTTGATGAGTTCCGGACCGCAGCAGAGGAGGCTCTAAGGTTCCATGTCTCAGTGGAAGAAGCCATTGCTCTACTTAACCTAACCTGAAAACCTGTCTTCGGATGAGATAACTGACCTGGTGGACACGTAGTCGGTGTACGGTGGCCTGGAGCGTACCTCCCTGGCGAGTCCAAAGTCCGCGATCTTGATGAGTTCCGGACCGCAGCAGAGGAGGCTCTAAGGTTCCATGTCTCAGTGGAAGAAGCCATTGCTCTACATAACCTAACCTGAAAACCTATCTTCGGATGAGATAACTGACCTGGTGGACACGTAGTCGGTGTACGGTGGCCTGGAGCGTACCTCCCTGGCGAGTCCAAAGTCCGCGATCTTGATGAGTTCCGGACCGCAGCAGAGGAGGTTCTCAGGTTTCATGTCTCTGTGGAAGAAGCCGTGTCTGTGCATGAAGGCCAGTCCTTGGAGTACTTGGTAGAGGATGTTCCTGACTACACTCTCGGGAAACAGCTTCTCCCTAGACGAACCAAAATATCACCTACACTAACTTTAATTTATTATAATTATTATTATTATTAAAAGTTTTATTTAAGAATTATCTAAATATAAATTGCCAAATTGAATTAGTAATTAATTTGTAGTTTTGAATTTGATTTATTTTTTATTTTTATTAATGCCAGTATAGTGATAGAGTTCATATGGAGGGCTGAACTTACTTTCAATCTTTGCGTTGAAATCTCTTAATCTACCTTTTAAAATCGAATAATTGTCAGACGCATATTTCAGTGAAGACAGTTTCTTACTGGTCGTTGAATTATCACTGCTCTTCATGTCTTTAGAAAGAAGTGATGATCAAACTCACGGATCAGAAGCACTCCAGTGTCGCAATTACATCAAACTCTTTACTCTCTTACCCCAGCTAAAATGGAATTGGAAAACTGGACTATTGAAAATTAATTATAATTCGGACAAACAAATATTATAATTATTATTCAAATAATACGTAATTATAGGGGGAAAATGATAGGAATCAATGTATTGTTCAATGTACGCGGAATGGGTATGAAAGAAACATCTGACTAAACTCTTCCATCTGTAGTAACAGTTAACTTCCTGTTAAATTTCCAGTCCTCTTTCACATCTATAACCACTTCTTTCAACACTCTGTATTCCACCTGGCTTGGAAACAAGATCTTGACTACTCATTGACAAAGTTACCAATCCTTTTTCCCTTACTGATTTCCTACTTATTTCTATCCCCTTGAACCTATCAAAGTCCCTTGAATGGCTTGTCCTGTCCCAAGGTTATGATTTCCCTTACAATCTTGTCTTCGCCCCCCCCCCCTTTTTCATTCAATTCGCCCTCGATGAAATATCCTAAGACCTCTTTTACGCCAGGACCAGAAAAAATGATCAAATTCAATCCTTCTCCCTCAGTGGACTCCAATGTTTCGTGTCCTTCCATTCCAAGCACTCCCAGGTGTTCCCTGTTCCTATTCATCCACTCTCCTGGTCTCTTCCTCTTACCTCAGGCGTGGCTCAGGAGTCCTGCATCCTCCCCACTCTGTTTTGCTCCTATATCAATGACCTTTCTCAGTTTTTCCAGCATTGTTCCCCTTATGTCTATGTAGATGACACTGAAATTCACCACTCTTTCCCACCCTGCCAACTTCCTCATACCGTCTCCCTCATCCAATCCGAGATGGACAGCATTAGCGCTTGGGCTGATAGAATCGTGTTACGGCGCAATGCGGCCAAGTCCAAGGATGTTGTTACTGGTTGTAGACACCTCTCGAAATATCTTCCTACATTGATAACCAGCCCATTTAATTTTGTCCCTCCGTAAAAAAACCTTGTTGTTAGGGAAGTTTAAAGTAAGAACTTTTTAAATAATCTTCAATACTTCCTTTATTATTAGTGTTGTATAAAAATGAACGCCATTTAATGGGAATAATGCCTCACTATTTAACATAAAATTATATAAATGTTATAATAATTGTGTAACTCATGCAATGTTTAATGTTTATACAAGTATTATTAAATATTTTAATAAGGGAGATAATTTAGTAATGTAACTAGGAGGCCTAAGAGTTCTCAAACTCTTTCTCACTGAAAGGCCTAGAGACACTTTGGTGGCATTTATTCTATATTTTTTCTTAACCTTTCCATTGTAAAGTCAAATTATATACTTACTCATAAGAAATCTGCCTAGACTGTTTTAGCGAATTTTGACGGGATATATTAATGTTTTTATCATGACAGATATTTTTCGCTGAAATATTTTTTTTCGTGGCATTGGTCACAATACTTTGTGTAGTTTAATGAAACTCAACACAAGTTTATTTATTTATGAAAGAGCATATTAAAAGGTAAACAGTAAAATTGAATTAGGATTGGTGATTACTAAATTTTTAAGCATAAGAAGTACAGGCTTCAATTAGTAATATTCTTTTTAAATAGACTTTGACCTATTATTTAGAAATGCAAGAACTAAGGCAGAATTCGTATTGAGCGAAGTAGGAGGAAGAGAAAGGTTAATTACCTAAAATGTCAAGCGAGATTACAAGATGTATTTCCGTTTTAGCAGGCGTAATCTGTAGTTTATAGAAATGAAACTAAATACAAATTCGTTTATTGATAAATAAAACTGTGTGTGTTTANTGAACTGTCAAGTGAGAGTAAGAAACGTTTTTTTCAATCCAGCGGGTGCAAATTAGAGTTTTGATTAATGAAACTGGACAAATATTGGTTTAGTGAAAAAAAAGAAAAGAAATATTTTATGGGTTACACAGTGAAATTTAACAATTAGAGGGTTTTTGTTTTTTAATTAAATTTAGGCTGGAAATATTAAATAGAAAATGAAAGGGTTAAGTACTATGCAAAAATAGGTACTGACAACCAACGATGTTGAGTGCAAAAAAATGGAAGTACGATTATCTGAAATGTCAAGTGAGAGTTTAAAAAAAAAGAAGATTTTTTGATATAGTCTGTGTAATGTTTAGCTTAAAGTTATGAAACAACACAGATTTGTTTATTGAAAAATAAGTATTTTAGGGGATACTCGGCGAATCAGACAATTTAAGTAAGAAGGTGTATCGGAACTTTAAATTTATATTTGACCAACTCTAGATTCTCAAGGCTTCTAAGTCATAATTACTATTTGTTTTTTTAAATTATATTTTACACGTCGCTTCAAAGAAAATGTCAGTGATCTAGCAAAATGGTTTGGGGGTGTACTTGATTCATTTACTACGGTTCTGAGGAATTCGCTTAGTTTACGTAGCACCTGCGACTGACTTGTCCATGGAATGGATGGGGAGGGGGGCGGGGCGTCAGAAAGCCTGGATTTATGAGAAGGTGTAACCCATTTAACGCTTCGATTGGAGCCTTGAAGACTGACGCCATTCTTCATTTTGATCTGACTGCTGCGATAATGGGAGAGATAAAAGGCCCATTAGCTAAGGGGGCGGTTGTCAGGGGTGACGAAGCTAGCTCGGTGAGGCCAACAGATAGGCCAGGGTGAGATGGCTAACCTCTAGCCGGGTCGTTCTGTCTAAGGAAAATATTTGTATTTGTATTTCGAGTTCATCAACTCATCAGGCATTCCACTACAGAACTTTGTTGATATATGTGTGGCAAACATTTAAGTAAAAGCGTCCTTCAAGGATGATAGGCCTCTAACATATTTCTCGAAGATGGATATAGATGAGAGTAAATAACAAATTTTATCTTGAAATACTAAAATAACAAAGTTAGAAATTATGTAGTTAAAGTTGGCTCAAGGCTAGTTGGAATATCTTCCTTCGTACTTTTCAATAAAAACTTTCTGGAACAAAAGTGATGGAGAGTTGTCCTCGAAAAGTTTCAGTAATTAACAAACTCTTCCAACGGTTAAAACAAAGAAGCTGTGCAGGAAAAATTACATTAGTCGTTCGCCAAACCTTCATAAGAGGAACCAAAAAGATTGTTCGTTTCAAAATTTCAAATTTAGTTGCGTCAAAGAATGAGTTGGCCAGGCGTGAGGATTTGGGTGTATTAACATCCGATTGTGAAGAGGTGAACACCCACTATTACTAGTGATACGTTATCAGACTTTTCTGATTCTTAGGCAGCCTTTTGAACAGTTAAATGGAATTTTAAAAATTGGAAATCAAAGAAGTTTGATTAAATCCCTTTTCAAAGCTTTTGGATGGTGAATTGTGTTGAAGAGTTTCGATTGGAGATGGAGAAACGGTTGAAGGCGAAGGACTTGAAGACCGACCTGTGAACGTGATCACTCTCCTTAAACAGTCACTGTTATTGTAAAGGAGATGTTAAGTGATCACTGGCTAAAATCAGAGAAACCCCAACTTGGCTTAGGCTTTTGAAGTTCTCCATCAATCATACTCTTCACGAACATCCCCACACGAATAAGGTGAGTGCAAGGTGCACTCAATTTTTGCATGTTACTATTATTATCATCGTCACGAAAAAAAAAATATAAAATTAATTTGTTTTAAATGTTATTTTCTATTATTAGTTAAAATTATATTTACTATTTTTTTTACTATACGAAAAAACATATTGACAAAAATATTATATTGAATGCAACTTGAGTGTTGGGAAAACATCTTTATATTTAAAATACAGACACAGTAATAGGTATTTTTATTTTTTCTTGAATGAAGTTGAAGATTTTTATTTATTTCAAAAATAGAAAAAATCATTTTTGGTTGAAATCGAATAGGGAGGGGAGGAGAGTTTATAGAATGACCAAAATTTTAAATGTAATGTTTTATTTATAGTATATGTTGTGGCAAATTTTAAAGATGTAGATAGTAAATTTAATTATTTAATAAGTGTGTTATATACAATTTTAATGTAGATGTTTATGAATGTATCTACGGAACGGAGGCATAAGCATTTCCCCCTCTCCTCTCCCAATCATTTCAAAGCCAGCTTCAGGAATCCCTCCACTCCCTACACTCTATGCCTTCTCTCCCTTCTGAAAACATTACTACATTACAATTAATTAAATTGTTTTATTAATTGTTAAAAATTTACAAAATTTCGTTTTGGATATTTTCCAATATCCACTCAATTACTTACTTAGCTGTTTTGCCTTCATATACAACAATCGCAATAAAAATAATGAGCCAAAAAAAAGAAGAGAGAGAGAGAGAGAGAGAGAGAGAGAGTGAGAGAGAGAGAGAGAGAGAGAGAGAGAGGAGGAGAGAAAAAAAGAAAAAAAAGAAAATATCTCACTAGTTTTCAGAAGAACTAAATGTACTTAGATAACGTGGTATAAGTAGGATAATATAGATAAAAGAAGAGAGAGAGAGAGAGTGAGAGAGAGAGAGAGAGAGAGAGAGAGAGAGAGAGAGAGAGAGAGAGAGAGAGAGAGA
>KZ807292.1:288355-298428 GCA_000696205.2 Oncopeltus fasciatus | reverse complement strand
TTCCTTTTAATATATATCCTATATATATATTTTCATAACTTGGACGTTGAACGGTTGACTGCGAAACCCCCCACATAAATACTGAGAAGAAAGTCCAATCTTATCGTACTTTTATATTTCTTTCAATTTTCAACTTATTGTTATTAGGTTAGGTGGGTAGTGCGGGGGCGATTTTAAGGAAACTGAAGTAAAATAATTTGGCGGAGCTAAAGGCCAAGATTCCTCTGAGACAAAACTCGAAGCAGGAGGGGAAGTGAAGCAGAACCCTGCTCTCGCCCCACAAGAAAACTCAGGATCTCCCTGCCCTAGTTCGAGGAGTCGCCGTTTATCTTCTCGTGCATAGTTGTCTTTCCCTTTCCAAAGCATTCTTCTTTCTGACTTTCTTTGGGATCGTTCAATCGAATCGTTATCCAGTATCGATTTAAGCTCATTCGATGGCGGGTAAAGTGCATCTCAGCCAATTTCCCACGTCGAACAAAAAGTTCATCCTCTACTGCCTGCAACGCTCCATGAAGACGAAAAAGTCCCTCTACAATACCAGTAATAATATTTGTTTAAAAGTATTTAATTGTTAATAGTATTTAATTCCGAAGGCTTAAAACAAGAATGTTCGTTGGCAGAATTCCCAACGATTGTTTCATAGAAAATGGATATAGTAAGAGTAAATAATGAATTTTATTTTAGAAGTGGAAGATTGCCCGCGGACCTGGTGAAAAAGAGTGTTCTCTCACGAACTTACTCCTCAGCAATCAGCTAAGAGGTTAGAAGTTTGTGAAAAATCATTGAAAAACCCTTCTTAAATTGAATTGTACCGAAAGATTGCCACCTGTGATGAAAAGTGGGTTTGCTGGCGCAATCTTAATATCCGTGAGCAATGACTAGATCGCGGTCAAACTTCTTACATGGTTGCTGCAAAGAGACAATTTAAAAAAATAAATAGCATGTTTTGCGTCTTTTGGAATTGTGAAGGTGTTGTTCATTATAAGTAGATAATGATTGTCCTCACACTTCCCTTAAAACCAAAGAAAAGTTTAAATAACTTCATGGGTTCGAACTCCAGCCTCATCCACAATAGAGTCCAGAGGCATAGCACCATCGTTTGTTTCAATTCATGGTCCGTTTTCCTCAAGAGAAAGAAGTTGATAATTTTGTGAAAGTTGAAATTGAGGTCCACGAGTTCTCTGACAGCCATCCCAAGGAATGGTATCAACGTGGAGTAGAGCATGTGCTAGCAGATGGCTAATGACGGTAGATAACAGTGTACTATAATGATACAAATATTTGGATGAAAAACGGTCATTTTTTATTATAAACAAATTATTATTTGTATGAATGTGTGTATGTCTGTCTGTCATCACTAAACTGCATACACTACCCATTAACTACGATGCTAATAAAATCTCTTTACACTAATTAACTTATAAGTTGTGTTTCCTGCGTGACGAATCATTTGTCTATTAAGCTTGTTATAAGCCCTGTATTATTTATTAGTTACATTTGCCATTACTGTATTTAATGTATTAAAATTCGCAGTGCGTCCTCTGCTGTCAGGTAGCCAGATTTAGCCTCCCTCTCAGTACGCACGCGATAGGTATGCATACCACGAGTCAGGAGTCACTGATAACGACACAGGTTAACTGGGGCAGGAGGTCTACTACGGCAGTCACGGTGAGATTGCATTGACGAGTTTACTGAAGCTCGTGCTTAACTACTAATTACTCAAGAGCAACCAGTAATTGGCTATTGGTTACGAAGGATACGCCAGGAATTCTCATCTATACTTACAAATTAGCATAGAAAGTAGAACATACGTCCAAAATGGGCATGAAAAATGATCTTCTAAGACGCCAGTATGACAAAATACTGAATAATAGTCTATCATCCAAGATCAGAAAAATAACAGACATCCTTCCGAAACCTAAGGATAAACTTGGACTTCGAACTCGAGGAATTTACAAGATTCCCTGCTCCTGCGGAACTTCTTACATCGGTGAAACCGGAAGGACGATAGACACACATCAAAGAACACATTGCAGACATCAAACACGGACGCACAGAGAGGTCAGCTTTAGCAGAACACTTCGCCAACACCTGCCACCACATCAAATTCGAAGACGCTTCAATACTGGCCCGGGAAAGCAACTACTATCGACGGACCATCAGAGAAGCCATCGAAATAACCAAGAATCCGAAAAATATCAACAGAGAAGACGGATACAGACTGAGCAAAAACTGGAAACCAGCGCTAATTGACGAGAGGATCCAACCAATCTGTGACCAGCTACCCGACTACTCCAGAGACCAGCCACCAGAACACAGTATCAACCAATGGGAAGGCAGGCTGATACTGTGTTCTGGTGGCTAATAAGAACCGGACTGCGCCGGGATTATACACCACCTGGTGTATAAAACATGGTAATTATATACCACCTGGATTTTAAAAAATCTCTCTTTTACAACTCTCATTCTCTTTTCAGCCCTGAAGAAGGCATCACATGATGAGCGAAAGCTCGGCAAATAACACCAATTTGACACGGTCCAACCCGGAAGAAGAAACGGTAAATAGATATGAGTATGTTCCATTATTTACCCATCTCTGCTAGCTATAAAGGTTTTAATATGTTACTGCTCCATGAACAACATTAAATTACAGTTATAAATATTAATTTAGTAGTGGTTTATTATCCCTCGTAAATTTTAAACAATTAATGAGAGGGAATAGAATAAAAAATCTATCTGTCCCAGCCAGGTCTCGAACCTGGATATCTTGCTTTCAGGGCCAGTATGCTTCCATTACACCTCCGGGACGAGCTAGATAACTTATTAAGTTCCCAACACACTAGCGAGAGTCTAAACCACGAGAAAGACGAATACATCGTCTTTTCCTCGAAGGAGTTGACATTGTCCAGCTATTTATCGACTCTCGTTATTTACTTTTTTAATTTACATTTATAAATATTAATTTAGTTGTGGTTTATTATCCCACGTAAATTTTAATCAATTAATGAGTAGGAATAGAATAAAAAATCTATCTGTCCCAGCCAGGACTCGAACCTATTGGAACTTTAATAAGTTATCTAGCTCGCCCCGGTGATGTAATGGTAGCATACCGGCCTGTAAAGCTGGAGATCCAGGTTCGATTCCTGGCTGGGACAGATAGATTTTTTATTCTATTCCCTCTCATTAATTGATATATTACACTTTTACTTTCGGAATACTCTCCCTCGTGACAATAAACAATCTCTCCAGGATACCTGACAT
The DNA here is from genome assembly GCA_000696205.2 of Oncopeltus fasciatus. Lineage (NCBI taxonomy): Eukaryota > Metazoa > Arthropoda > Insecta > Hemiptera > Lygaeidae > Oncopeltus > Oncopeltus fasciatus. Next base: position 295,167 of record KZ807292.1, on the reverse strand, counting down.
CCTGTACCTTAGGATAAGTAACATTAATTAAAATAGTTTTATGTTCTCGTGTTAAGAGTAGAAACTCCGCACACTCTTGAATGAGTCATTGAAGAATCACGAATTGGAGACTGCTCTATCGGGACTATTCAGTGAAAGTGGGAGTTTTTCCTTTTAATGGCAGAATAGTTTTAGATCACATAAATAAAAATAGATAACTATTAGTTTAATTTTAAATACAGTTTACGTGACCTTAAATAGATGTGAAGAAATAGACCCTGGGGGGGGGGGGTATACAAGTGCTGGGATTGCGTAATTCAAACTATAGCGCCAATATGAACTCTCTTTCTAGGTAAAGTGCGGCTCTGCAATGTATGTAGAATGTATCTATGTATGTACAATGTATGTTTGCACGACCAGACATCTGATATGGTCTACTCCTCTAATCCTCATCCGATTCCGACCAAAATTAATATATAATAAAATTATTACATAGTATAAATTTATACAGTAAATTACCTTTTAAACTAGTAACTTTGCATATATTTCTTTATAATAGTAATAACACAAAGATATAACGATTTTAAATTCTGATCTTCTAAACTCCCCTTTTCCTTTGACCGTTTTTAGACTAACGAATTAGTTTGGAGAAAAAAAAAATCCTGAAATACCAAATTTGGCTTTAAAGAAAACCAACTAAAAATCATAGTGAGCAGAATGTTGACGCACACACACTCAGACACACTTATATATATTTACTTTATATTAAATAATCAAAAACTTTTTGCTGCGCTTTTTTGAATAATTTCAATGCACTATGCACAGAAAAAAAAAAAAAAAAAGAAGTCCGTCATGGAGGAGCTCTGTTATCTAAGCAGGTTTACCATGTTTAATTAAAGATGTATACAATTGAGAATAAATTAGAAAATTTTATCCAGATAGAACACAATGGCCACTATAGTTTGCTCTAGACTGTCCGGGGATCTAGAGTGGGGGAACCTTTTACCCATCCTAACTACATTCGTAAATTTATTCTTTAATGAGCGTTTTAATAAAAAATCTTATAGAACATAAAATTTGGGAAATTACAATTTACATATACTAGATTCTAGATAGGTTTTCCTAAATCAAATCCTTAGGTCCTTAGTTAAAACCTCTCCTCCTTCCTCCGATTCCAACCAATACATAGTTTTTAGGGCCTGCCAAGAAAAACTGAGGATGTAATAACATATAGAAATTAACATAAAACTATCAAGAAATATCGTTCTAGGTTCGAGTCCTGGCTGAGACAGTTAGATTTTTTATTCAATTCTCTCGCATAAACTGATATTAAGAAATATGTTTAGTATATTTCCTCTCTGGAAACAATTATTTATTTACTATTAGATTTTTTTTTTTGGTGTTCGGTCAAGGTAGATCCAAAAATTTAATTTAATTTAATTAAAAATTTACTGCCAGTCATGAAACTGTTAACTTAGGGACAGGACGTCCCCTCTCGTCTTCATGATAGCCCCGAAGATGGCTTACAATGTAAACCGAAACGTCGGCAGATAATTTTTAAAAAATACACTTTTTTTTAATCAAATTTGTATTTTTTTTGGATCTACTTTGTCTGAACCCCAAGAAAAAACATCTAATAATAATATCTGTGTCAAAAACTCTCCATTATTTATTTAATTTGATGAATTAAAAAAATTGTCCTTCGTCAGACAGGATTTTCTTAAACTAGGCTAATTTACTATGCACTAATAAACAGCCATAAATAAGAGTAATTGAGTAGTGGTTTTTAAAAGACGGAGAAGAGAAAGGATACATTGTATTTCGCTATATTCTTCGCCATACATCCCAATACACATTTAGTGTCCTGAAGAGACTATTTCCATCAACTTTAACGGATATACATAACTCTGCTAGGTTACAGTTTCTAGGTCCGAAACTACTTCTTGTAGGTCCTGTGTCCTCCTTCTAGTTGCCGGGGACTCCATCATTCACTCCTTCTTGTCGCCTGAGCCAAGCTCTGGTCGAGATCCAGGCGCTCAGAGGACGACATATGGCAGCCAAACGGAACAGGTCGGACAGGAGCTGCGACTGCCGGCGACTCGCCTCCTGAATGCACAACGACTTGCGTATCCGTCTTTGGCCATCAACCTCTACCTTTAAATGTCCATCGAGCTGTGACTTCCACTTAGTCCTAGACGCTGCCCACCAAATATGATGTACACAAGACCATATGACTGAGCATTATAGAATAGGCTGTGGGAAAAGTGTTTTAGGGTTAACAAACAATATCAAGTACTCAAGTGCACCTAGGGCTAGCTAGGCAGAAACACTCATTATATGGTGACTGAGCTCCGAAGATGAAATCACTGATTCTGAAAGTGCTCAGCAATTAGAGTGAAATATACGCAAAAAGCGAAATACTGGATATTATTTGATAATCAAAAGGAGAGTTTTTTTGACCGTAGATATTACTATTAGATGATTTTAGTTGGGGTTTGGTCAAGGTAGATCCAAAAAAAAAAAAAAAAAAAAAATTATTCAATAGCTATCGTGCGGAGATTTGACTTCATTGTGTGTAGTTCTGTATATTTAAGCTTGAAGATTTTCCGATATAATTAATTTTTAAAGTCTTTTATTTCCTTTATAAATCAGAAATAAATATCTATCTCATATAAGATTTGTCTTATGTATTTATTTCTAATGTATCTTACTTATCTTAATACTTATCTTACTTACTTATCTCTTTTTTTTTTTGCTAACTTATATTTTAATGAGAACGTGTGACATGGTGGTAAAGTGGTGGATACCTCAGATATTTGTAGTTAACTGAATTTATATTATATTCCTGTAGAAGCCAAGAAAGGCAGGATATGCAATCATTGGCCTAAGAAGATGGGAAGTTCTGTTAGCTTTACACATTTCACGTTACGGTTTTCTTTTTTTTTTTATCATTTTTCTTTTCAGGAGTTAGCGTAAGGAGTGTTGCGATATGCCACACGCGACCACCTCCGCAGTCCGATCAGGGGGCAGGGCGCACTGGACTTAGGAATTCCTGTGACGTATGGCTGAGAGAGACCCGCTTTCCTAGTAGCTCGCTGGACCGCTGCCCACTGGGCTAAGCCTGGTGAAAAGCAAACACACACTCGAGGCACGCGTGAAGGAATCGCTCTCGATCGACGTCCGCATGGCACTCTGGGGAATGGCTCTGACCTGACCCAGTTCCTTGCAAAGAGGTAGGAGACAGACCGTCTACCAGTATTTCTTATGGGGAATTACTGCTCATGGCAATTTCAGATTTAGAGGGAAGTGTGGAGTAATTCGCCGTGTCCAATATCTCGAGGGGAGTATTATTTTATTTTTATCTAACCACATGCATATGTTTCAGCCTCATGTAATAAATTATTTCAAAGTGACGATTCTCCTCTAAACGTCTTGTAATTCAGTTCATTTTTGTACCCGGCTACACTCTAGAATGCAAGGAATAAATTAAGTCCATTATTATTTATGCTGAGTATAAATACATAATAATAACCAATTGAGGAAACAAAAATTTTATTTTAGCAAAAACTTTCTAGAGAAGAAGAAGAAGGACAGAATGTTGTACCAATATTTTTGTTTAAAGCAAGTATTGACTAATTTTAAACTTTTATTTACAATAAATTATAAGTGACGAATATGATTTATCATTTATTATTTTACTCACCCTTACACCCAATACTATCAATTATTTCCCGAATAAAAAGCCATTCTAGGGAGTTCGCTGTCAACATGTTTTTAACACTCAATTTTTTTTTTCAAATTAAAAAAAAAACTAAAATACTTTTAACTTCACAAAGTTTCTTTATTGACAGCTGAGTGCTTTCGAGATTAAACATGACATCCTAAGAATGGGTATACCATCAGAGGGGGCCTACTGAATTCTTTCTCAGACACTCATTCTGGGAGATTCCTGATTGAGATCAAAGGATAGGATTTTAAAATCAAAAGCGCTCTGCTTCAAACAATAAAATATGCTCGTGGTTAATTGTTCTGAATTTCTCCTCAATTCGCTCAGTTAGCGAAAAATATGATATAACGGAATAACAGTAAAATTTAATTTATTATCTTTTGTGTTTTTTAACATTTATAAGAAAAAAAGGAATAATAAAGATGACCTCAAAACATCCAAAGAGACATCTTCAGCTTGTAAGTTCTTAAGAAGCTCTCTACTCCTGTCAGTGAAAGTATGAGAGTCTCCACCACACTTAATTAGCTTTTATTTGGTATCAGCTGTTTTCGGAAGGCACAGCTTCCATCATCAGAGCCTCTTGAGCTCAATGAGCGGTAAAACGTATATTCACTTAAGTTGGCTCTAGACTAGCCGGGAAGACAGAGTGGGGGAAGCGCACACCGCTTCATAAATCTTAAATTGACATTTCTCGTACAAATTAGATAGAAAATAAACAATATAATATCAAAAACGGTGAGTTTTTAACCGCAGGAATTAATAGTTGACAATTTGTTGGGGTTCGGTCAAAGTTGACAAAAAAAAATACAATAAATAAAAAACGTTTTGTTTTACTACCTGCCGGCGTACGGGCTTACACTATAGGCCATCATCAGAGCTATCATGAAGGCGAGGGAGGATGTGTTGTCACCTGGATCAAATTGTATTTTCTTTTATCAACCATGACCGAATCCGAAAAAATTCTCTACTTATATAATATTACGTTTTAATATATAATCAATCCACTATAAAGTGTTTCATAACACAACAGTATGATTAAAATTTTGTCTTCCTCCACCCCCATCCACCCGCATCCGATTTAAAAAAATTGAATTATATCAAAGGTCTGAAGTAAAATTGGTCTTTATTTAAAAAAACGAAAAAAAAAAAACAGGTCCTGCTCATAATCAAACTTGTATTCTTAATAATCTTTCTTAATATGAGTTTCTTTAACATATGTTTTGTTATATAAATTTTTTGAAATTAAATATTACACCTATTTTGTTCGAATATATATATATATTCATATTATGAGAAATATTATACATTATACCACTTCAATTGTTTATTGATACCATTAANCCCCCCCACCTTTCTATCTCCCATGGTGTGTATTTGGAAAATTTATACTTCCCCGTAGTCATGGAAATGTGAACTTAGGGACAGGACGTCCTCTCTCGCCTTTATGGTAGGTAGGTGTGGCAAATTACTGTTTTAATGTTATTCAATTATTCTTCAATAAGTTGTTGTCTGCATGTTTTTCAAATTGTTTTTTTTAAATCTTTTTAAATTCTCTTACATCGATTTCTACATTCATACTTTTGATATCACATTACAGTATTGTAATTCTCTATTATATTATTGTCAATTATTATTGTATTCTCATGACATTGTATTTCTACAGCCCTGAAGATGGCTTACAATATAAGCCGAAACGTTGGCATATAATAGAGAATTACAATAATGTAATGTGATATCAAAAGTATGAATGTAGAAAGCTATGTATGAGAGTATACATTCATACTTTTGATATCACATTACAGTATTGTAATTTTCTATTATATTATTGTCAATTATTATTGTATTCTCATGACATTGTATTTCTACTGCCCTGAAGATGGCTTACAATGTAAGCCAAAACGTTGGCAGATAATCTTTTTAAAAAATACATTTTTTTTTTTTTGGATCTACCTTGACTGAACCCCAACAAAAAAAAAATCTAATATTATTTGATAATTATCATCTACTTCACTACCAGCTCAAATAAAAGAATACATTTTGTTTTTTCTCAATAGGGGGCTTTGATCTCTTGTAATCCTTATCCTTATTGATATGCTAGTATGAAGCATTAAAAAGTTTAAAGTCCAGAGAGCATTCCAATTATAATGGTTGTTTTAAACATCCACTTAGACAAAAATGGAGTTTTTGCGAGTATAATAGTTTGCTTTTAGAGAAGAAAATGCAAAGACTCATACAAAGTTGTGTGATGTTAATGGTGATAAGGTCTTAAGCAAACGACAGTGATAGAAATGTTTCACTCGTTCCGCTTATGGTAATTACGGTGTAAATAAAGAAGCTTTTCAATGAAAAAAACCAGGCAGTTGGACACAGTTTTGAAACATTTAATTTAAACTGGATCTCAAAATAAGTTTAATATCTTGGTTCTACATGTATTATATGGGGTTAGAATGGGTTTATACAATAGTGAATCGTTGATGAATGTGTGGGCCATTTTTTTTAAACGACTGACTATGGTTATAAAGTCTAGATGACGTGGATGTGTGAAAAGGGTGGTAACCCTTGGACTGTCGCCAAGGAAGGTAACTCTGAATGTGTGATTGGAAAGGAATCGATCTTTATGAACTGTTCGAACCTGGGCAGACCACTGACTCGAGACTGACCATTGTCGCTAACTTTTCCTATAACTGACCATTTGGAAAGGTTTTCCGTTATGATTGCGATAGATCAAACACATTTTAAGTGACTCGTTAAACATTCAGAGGGCTTGGCCATCAAGTTGTAGCAGACTTCCCATAAGGAACGAAACATTAATTTTAGGAACATGACGTGATTGTTGATACATTTGTATTAACTGATCTTCGCCAATTCTCCATATGATAAAAGAAAATATATATAATAAGAACAGGAGGAAGAAAGAGTGTACTGACACAAAAAAAATTACAATAAGTGAAATTTTCGGGGAAACTTCTCGCCCTTCGTCAGTGAGGAGTAAAGAGAGACGGGAGCCTACACACGGGCGAAGGCCGTGTAATCTCTCCGAAAATTTCACTCATGTATTTTTTCTTTTTGTGTGTTCATTACACTCTTCCTTCCTGCCGTTTTTTTT
>KZ807292.1:277936-288311 GCA_000696205.2 Oncopeltus fasciatus | reverse complement strand
TATATTTATATAGGTTCTTCAGGAATTAAAATCGATTGAAGAGGATGGGGTTTAGAGATATACAAGAATTTAAAATGTATACAAAAATTCACAAAATTGTGAAAATTTAAAGTAAATATGTAAGACTTATTTTAAAATTTAGTTATTAGTTTAGTTTTTCAAAAAAGATAATTAAAAGTAATGGACGGGGGTCGTTTTCATTTATTTATAATATATAAACCAATTAAAGTTTTTAGCCTGATTTTTTTTTGTAGAAATCGAATAAGGAAAAATGGGTTTAGTAGGTAGGGTTTTGTTGTGGTATTTAATCCCACGTAATTTTTACCAATTTTTAGTCCAAGGGAACTCTTGCACTAAAAATTGTTAAAATTTACGTGGGATTAAATACCACAAGAAAAATAATATTTATAAAATTAAAATTTAAAAGTAAATAACGAGAGTCATTTAAACAGCTTGACAATGTCCGCTTCTTCGAGCATAAGACGATATATTCGTCGGCCTCGGAGGTTAGACTCTCGACACTTGTGCGGGGAATTTAATAACTAAACAGGCTTGTCCCGGTAGCATAAGTGGTAAATGTACCGGCCCGGATAGTAGGAGATTCTAGCAGGAGATGTACCTGGACTCTGGTACAGATTGATTTTTTTATTCTATTCCCTATCGTTAACTGTTTAAAATTTACGTGGGATAATAAACTGCAACTAAATTAATATTTATAAATGAAAATTAAAAAAGTAAATAACGAGAGCCGTATAAACAGCTTGACAATATCAGCTCCTTCGAGCATTCGTCGGCCTCGGAGGTTAGACTCGACACTAGTGCGGGGAATTTAATAAGTTATCTAACTCTTTCCGGAGATTTGAATGACCTGGAACGTTCGAGAACTTTCGGCTTTGGTTATCACAAGGGGTCAAATCCATGAGAGGAGATGTATTGATAATGTGAAAACGAAGTGTACTTCACTGAAGAGCTCAGTGACTTTGAACTAAGATTTATAAAAAACCTGTTCCGTTTTTTGTTTTCCATTTGTCCATGTCAAAAGAAAAAACTTTTAATTTTGGATCCATGTTACAATAATATGGAAGTATGCATAATGGAAAATCCAAATAAATCGCAATATCATAACCAATAAAGGTCTACTGAGGTGCGATTATTGCTAGTTGAAATATGTAATAAATTAAACTATGGTTGTTGAGAATTAATAAGGATTTTTAAAGCGAATATTATTATTTTTAAAACATGTGTAGTGAAGCTTCCCGTTTGAGATGCTGAGGGAGAGCGGGTTACGACAGCAGGACACGAATCTGACATTCACTAGGTCACAGTCACCGTACATCTGACATTTTACCTGTACCGTAATTCCTCATGTACCGAACCAATCTTCAAGAACAGTTCAGCCAACTGTGATTTCCTGGATTTCACAGCCCCAGAAATGTACACATACACTGCTTTTTTACGTCCTTAGAGCTCTAGACAGCTAAAAAAAACGGATAAAGGTCAAGTTATATGTATCTCTTTTGAAAAAGGCTTCTGGAAACATATTTGAAAAGATCCTCACACACTGGAGTAGTGTAGACCAAACAGATTTTCCAAGTTTCTTTGAGGGAGACGTAAGGTAGACAAATTACACGGCGGAGAGAGCAATAAGCATAAAAGAAAACACTTCAATATCTTGGTCCAAACTTGGAGAGTTTGTGACCTTCGAGGTCATTAGTAGAGAATTTGTTCTGGTTGAGCCAAGTTCAATCAAAAAATACAATTCAGAAAAATATATTCTCTTACCCCCCAACCATGCAAATTTTGTTATTGTTTTCCCAAAACGATCACATTACTTTTAGTTATGTCAAGCCCTATGTAAATGTAAATCATATATTTTTTTTTTTTGTATTTCTCATGTTTTCTAACGACATTGCATTTCAGCAATCCTGAAGATGGCTTACAAGTAGGCCGAAACGTCAGCAGATATTTGAATTTTTTTTTAATTAATTTTTTTTATTCATCAACCTTAACCGAACCCCAACAAATACTTTATTAATTTTATATATTAGGTTCAGATTGGCCGGGAAGAAAGAGTGGAAGAAGCCATCATATTTTATAAATCATGTTTTTTTTTGTTTTTTGTTTTTAAATTTTGGTTACTTCCCAAGCCACATACTCCCCTCGTCCATTGAGACCTCTCTCTTCCAAATCTTTGAAAAAGAAGGTGATGTACCGAATTTGGTTTTGTTATTTTGGAAATTGTCTGCATGCGCTTATATAGAAATTATATGTAGAAAATGAAACACTCATGGCTGCGATATATAGTAATCAATCAAACTGGTTGGATATAGAGTGCATCACTAGGAGCTAAATTTTCGGAGATCTCTCGCCCTTCGTCAGTGAGCAGTGAAGAGATTTACACTTTGTGATTATTCCTCTTTGTGTGTGCACTGCACTCTATATCCCACCTGTTCTTGATTGCTATATATAAATATATAAAGGATGTCCCAAAATTTACGCAAGATGTAGTTTTGATAGAAAACTGAGGGTTAATAATTAAAAATGGTAAATTTTTTATTGATTTGTATAGTATACAATATAGAGTTATGTATGGACTAGTATATCGGATAAATGGCCACCATGACTTTGCTGGCACATACGCACTCTTGTGTTGAAATTTTCCATGATTGTTTTGCATAAACGTTGCTGAATTTCGTTGCTACAGCGCTTAATTCCCTCCTTCAAGGCGTGGGTGGTCGTGGGCTTGTTGTCATAAACATTAGACTTCAAAGAACCCCCCCCAAAAAAATCCAACGCTGTTATATCGCATGATCTGGGAGGCCAATTCTGATCACCAAAACGGGAATTTACATGACCAGGAAATGTCTTATGCAATAATTGAATTGTTTCTCGGGCTGTGTGGTATGTGTTACCATTTTTTTGAAACGTCCACATCCATATCTTTCAATTTTGGCACAAAAAACTGGATTATCAGGTCGCCATAGCGAGCACCATTAACCGTTATTGTCTGACCAGCTGAATTTCCGTAGAAGAATGGCCCGGAGATGCCTCGAACCCAAAATCCGCACCGTGACACTTTGGCGATGAATTTGTTTCTTAACAGTCACTTGTGGTTTTTATGAACCTCCAATGCGACGTTTTTGTCGATTAACAAAGTTAATCATCTTCAGCGATGAGGCTCATTGAGATGAAAATGAGCCTCGTCGCTGAAGATGATTTTGTTCGAAAAATTAGCATCCACTTTTGTTGTTCCATGATCCGTTAAACGAACGAAAATGGCGAACAGTTGCTGCCAAACTTTTATTATTTACAAAATATTGCTCAACAATAAAAATGCGTTGTTTTTTTTTTTGTTTAACGCTCCATTTTAATAACCCTAAAGTGTGTCAGCTGTCAAGATTTTTTTTTTGGTTGTTAACACTTTACCGCACAAATGGTACAAAATTCGCCATATATATGTATATATACAAATTTTGCGCAAAGTTAATGCTTTTGCTAGAAAGGTAAATGCACTAGAACAGTAGACCATCTTTTTTTCTAGGCAGCCTCTTTGAATCTGTCTGATCTTCTGCAGCTCAACCTCTTGTAGCCATAGTCATGTAGTCAGAGGAAAAACAGAAACATGTGTCCACACTTATAGAAACATATGAAGTATTATGAGCATACACACATAAACAAAACGTACACGATCTTTAGGTCAGATTGATAATTTTCCTTTCGTATTCCAAATAGCGGGTTTGATGAAATGTCAAGGCTGACATTGAAACCACAACGTTCTTGTGTCTGTGTAACACAGACAGTCGATTTAACATTTATTTCGAAGGACATCTAAATCTGTAAACGCCCCCTACATTCTGGGGGTAGGGATTTCAAAATATTTTAACAATCTAGAGTGGATTGTAAAGTTCAGTGGTCTGCCGTTTAGACTAACACAAGAATTTTCGGTATCCTTTGTTAAACTATTAATATCCACACTCTTTTGAAAAAAAATAGTTAACCCCAATTTTCAGCTTTATTTTTCCCGACAAGCTGTTATTAATGGCTGAGTTTAGAAATTTCATGGGGGAAAGGGTAGTGATGGATTTTAAAGGGAGTTTAATATTAAATCTTAATTAATAGAGTTACTTTTAAAAAATAAATTAATATGATACATTCTCTATTTACAATACACAGGTTTTTTTAAATATGATACATTATAGATATTATTTTTTTATGTTGTTCACGTAGGCTTCGACGGTCGTCAGATGTAATTACCGTTTCTTCTTCCGGGATTATACACCACCTGGTGTATAAAACATGGTATTTATATACCACCTGTATTTTAAAAAACAGCTCTCATTCTCTACTCAGCCCTGAAGAAGCCATCACACGATGTGCGAAAGCTTGGCACCTATCAACAACTTGACACGGTCCAACCCGGAAGAAGAAATGGTAAATACAAATTATTTTTTTATGTTACGAAATGAATTTTAAATAGTTTTTGAGAAAAAAAAATGTATCTAACCTGTAAACGATAAAAATTATACTAAATTATATGAAATAATAAATATAAAGAATTTAAATAAAAATAAGTAAAATTATTATTATTCTACTTATATTTTGTATAGCTTTTTTTTTAAATATAAAATGCAGAAATTATGAAGGACATTTAAAATCGAAATTAGAAGAGTGAGCATTCCGCCCTTTGATTCTTTTTAAATTTTGAGTTCTCTGGACTATTTTAGAGTGTAAGTCTGAATTTTAACTTTTTGATTTATATCTTAAATTTAGGAGTAACGTATTTTTTTTTTCCAATTCCTTATTTTTAAAACCTATCATTTGCGATCAAAAAGTAGTGTAGAAATCAAATTTTAAGTCACTTTTCAAAAAAATATGAAAGATGTTTTTTATCTTTGGTTCATGATACCCTACTTTTTAATTCGTGGGCTAAATACAAAATATTAGTCCGTAGAAGACAAAACACAAACGGCTCTCCCTGAATAATAGCCAAAGTACTGGGATGATCTAATCAAAATTTAAATATTCATTAGTGATGAGATCAGTGTAAGAAATAACGCCTTCGTGAGGCCATGAAATATCTGCTATTTACAAAGTTTTGTTATCTTGAGATCTATTTATTTCTTAAATTTTTCATCATCTAAAATTCCAGTGATAATTTTATTTACTGTGAATTTTTGTAGAGAGAATGCTACAGAAAATTTCATAATACCAGCGAAGGAGGAATTTCAAATCTTGTGAGTTTAGATGGACCGATGGAGGTGAAAATTTGATACTTTTCCTGTAGTTCCTGTCATGTTTTTATAGTTTGTTAGTTTATTTATTTTTTATTTATTTGATTGTTACATTCTGTATGTAAGTTTACATTTTATAATTGCTCATAATGTTGTTCAATGGCTTTGAGTGGCATTGGCATGAGAGATAGCATGGCCGGTTCCGCAATTCCGGAAAGTTTATTGAAACAAGCATTACTTTTACTTAAAATTTACTACGGCCGATTCGGATGCACTTTGTAAAACTGACGTGGCACTAAGCTCTCCAATTCCAAATTAATACAATTATTTCAATAAACAATCCTTAGGAATAAATGAAAATGCTTCATATTCTGTCTCTGCCCCCCCCCCCTCCCACCATTACAACCCCGCGAGGACACAATTCTCACCCCTTTCACACTTTTTTTTTTTTAAATCCTTATTTCACACTAACCCAAGTGCCAAAAACCAGGCCTCGCGACCTCCCTTAATGCCTGAATTTTGTTGGAAGGGATTCAATGATACCTTTCTCATTGAATTTTTAATATTTTATTCAAATCGAAAAAATGTATTTAAATGTGCATTTATTTATTTTATCTTGCCAAATTAGAAAGAAAAATAAATTAAATAAACATACTCAACATCTCTTCATCACGACTTTAGCAACCCCTTAGCCCAAGACCTCAATGTTATTCAAGGGGACTCTGTTAGTCCCAAAATAAATTTTGTTTTCTTTATTTTATTTTTTATAATATATAATTAAAGTAAGAGGATAAAAAATGTATGTATTATATTATTAATTATATGTTTGCAAGTTTTTTCTCCAGAAAAAGTGTGTTATTTATGAGAAAAATATCTAGTCACAGAGAGTTGTTTACAAATATGGAAAATTTCTTATTTCAACTGCCTAGGAAGAAACAGTTCTTTTGTTTTTAGGACTTTGAATTTGAGATTTTTAAATTTGTTATAAATAACAAATTAGCAATTTTCAAACAAGCGATGTATTTTTATTGATGTTAGAAGATATATAATCATGCAAACATCCCCCTTAAATTATATTTATGCCGAATTTATTCGTGACTTGATTATAAATTTTGTGTTGTGAAGATAATAAGATAAGAATAAATATATCAATGGATTAAATTCATTTTTAAAAAACAGAAATACCAGGTTGATGATATAATACACATTTGTAATAGTTATGAGTTGCATAACGGGCAAAAATAAAAAATAAAACATAATAATGAATAAACATTATTCCTAGGGCTTGGTAACCTTGGAATATTTCAAACTGGCTCAATATTAACTATTCACAACAAATTATCTTTACTTACACTTATCCTGTTATGTAATATATTTACAAAGAGGAATTTTCGTACAGTTGGTAACAAGTCGGATTCTTTTTTCCGTGAAATTGCACATTTAAAATGCTACCGATATTTAAAAAAAAAAAAAAAATATAGAATAACTTCCCACAAAATCGAGGAGTCAGATGGATAAAGGTGATAAATAATTTTTTTAAAACTGTTAATCTGGATGGCATTCTGAATAACAGTGCAGAAGATAATAATGCGTCGGAACGGATGAAAATATGTTGATAACACAATAAACATAATTGGAAATGGAGACCAAGACTGTTGTCTTTTTAATGCAACCCTCTTATAAAGGGTTAATTTAAGGTGTCTCCTAAAATATAAAAGAATAAAACATTTGTGATATAATGAAAATCGTAAAAATATAATAGAAATTTATATTTTAGTTTTTGAGCCAAAACGGCTCTGTTGCCTGAGATAAACTTCATAAATTATTCAAGTTGTTTTTGTGCTGGGAAAAATGAGTGAAAAAAGTCGTGTTAATGATTCCCAATAGATATTTTATGTATTAATTATTACTAAATAAGCTATTAATCAGTTAAATTTTGTATTTCGTTTTTCTAATATTTACAATAGTACGCTGCGATGTAATTTTTAATAAATTAAAAATCTGGGAAATCTAGGGAAAGTCAAAACGCCCTTCATTATTTGATTATTTTTGTTGGGGTTTGGTCATGGTACTCCTAAATTGACCGAACCCCAACAAAAATCATTTGATAATAATATCTACAGTCAAAAAACTCTCCATTTCAAAATGCTAACCTTTTTTTTTTTTTACTTTTTTCGTTTCGTTTTATAATTATCAGATTATTATTATTAACATTTTTTTATATCCATTTGTACGTTCGCACTCTAGTGCAACAATTTTAGAGAATTTTAAGCTTCATCGCACAAAAAATTATTTAGAACTTCCTCCTTCGGACTGGAAAGCTTTGAGTGTAAAATTCAATAACTATTAACAATTTTTAGTGCAAGGGAACAGAATAAAAAATCTATCTGTCCCAGCCAGGAATCGAACCTGGATCTCCTGCTATCCGGGCTGGTGCATTTAGCAATTTTGCTACCAAGACAAGTCTGATAAGTTATTAAATTCCCCGTACTAGTATCGAGAGTCCCCTTTCACTGAAAATTGTCAAAATTTACGTTGGATGAAATACCACAAAAAAAAAAAAAAAAAAAAAAAATTATTCAATAGCTATCGTGCGGAGATTTGACTTCATTGTGTGTAGTTCTGTATATTTAAGCTTGAAGATTTTCCGATATAATTAATTTTTAAAGTCTTTTATTTCCTTTATAAATCAGAAATAAATATCTATCTCATATAAGATTTGTCTTATGTATTTATTTCTAATGTATCTTACTTATCTTAATACTTATCTTACTTACTTATCTCTTTTTTTTTTTGCTAACTTATATTTTAATGAGAACGTGTGACATGGTGGTAAAGTGGTGGATACCTCAGATATTTGTAGTTAACTGAATTTATATTATATTCCTGTAGAAGCCAAGAAAGGCAGGATATGCAATCATTGGCCTAAGAAGATGGGAAGTTCTGTTAGCTTTACACATTTCACGTTACGGTTTTCTTTTTTTTTTTATCATTTTTCTTTTCAGGAGTTAGCGTAAGGAGTGTTGCGATATGCCACACGCGACCACCTCCGCAGTCCGATCAGGGGGCAGGGCGCACTGGACTTAGGAATTCCTGTGACGTATGGCTGAGAGAGACCCGCTTTCCTAGTAGCTCGCTGGACCGCTGCCCACTGGGCTAAGCCTGGTGAAAAGCAAACACACACTCGAGGCACGCGTGAAGGAATCGCTCTCGATCGACGTCCGCATGGCACTCTGGGGAATGGCTCTGACCTGACCCAGTTCCTTGCAAAGAGGTAGGAGACAGACCGTCTACCAGTATTTCTTATGGGGAATTACTGCTCATGGCAATTTCAGATTTAGAGGGAAGTGTGGAGTAATTCGCCGTGTCCAATATCTCGAGGGGAGTATTATTTTATTTTTATCTAACCACATGCATATGTTTCAGCCTCATGTAATAAATTATTTCAAAGTGACGATTCTCCTCTAAACGTCTTGTAATTCAGTTCATTTTTGTACCCGGCTACACTCTAGAATGCAAGGAATAAATTAAGTCCATTATTATTTATGCTGAGTATAAATACATAATAATAACCAATTGAGGAAACAAAAATTTTATTTTAGCAAAAACTTTCTAGAGAAGAAGAAGAAGGACAGAATGTTGTACCAATATTTTTGTTTAAAGCAAGTATTGACTAATTTTAAACTTTTATTTACAATAAATTATAAGTGACGAATATGATTTATCATTTATTATTTTACTCACCCTTACACCCAATACTATCAATTATTTCCCGAATAAAAAGCCATTCTAGGGAGTTCGCTGTCAACATGTTTTTAACACTCAATTTTTTTTTTCAAATTAAAAAAAAAACTAAAATACTTTTAACTTCACAAAGTTTCTTTATTGACAGCTGAGTGCTTTCGAGATTAAACATGACATCCTAAGAATGGGTATACCATCAGAGGGGGCCTACTGAATTCTTTCTCAGACACTCATTCTGGGAGATTCCTGATTGAGATCAAAGGATAGGATTTTAAAATCAAAAGCGCTCTGCTTCAAACAATAAAATATGCTCGTGGTTAATTGTTCTGAATTTCTCCTCAATTCGCTCAGTTAGCGAAAAATATGATATAACGGAATAACAGTAAAATTTAATTTATTATCTTTTGTGTTTTTTAACATTTATAAGAAAAAAAGGAATAATAAAGATGACCTCAAAACATCCAAAGAGACATCTTCAGCTTGTAAGTTCTTAAGAAGCTCTCTACTCCTGTCAGTGAAAGTATGAGAGTCTCCACCACACTTAATTAGCTTTTATTTGGTATCAGCTGTTTTCGGAAGGCACAGCTTCCATCATCAGAGCCTCTTGAGCTCAATGAGCGGTAAAACGTATATTCACTTAAGTTGGCTCTAGACTAGCCGGGAAGACAGAGTGGGGGAAGCGCACACCGCTTCATAAATCTTAAATTGACATTTCTCGTACAAATTAGATAGAAAATAAACAATATAATATCAAAAACGGTGAGTTTTTAACCGCAGGAATTAATAGTTGACAATTTGTTGGGGTTCGGTCAAAGTTGACAAAAAAAAATACAATAAATAAAAAACGTTTTGTTTTACTACCTGCCGGCGTACGGGCTTACACTATAGGCCATCATCAGAGCTATCATGAAGGCGAGGGAGGATGTGTTGTCACCTGGATCAAATTGTATTTTCTTTTATCAACCATGACCGAATCCGAAAAAATTCTCTACTTATATAATATTACGTTTTAATATATAATCAATCCACTATAAAGTGTTTCATAACACAACAGTATGATTAAAATTTTGTCTTCCTCCACCCCCATCCACCCGCATCCGATTTAAAAAAATTGAATTATATCAAAGGTCTGAAGTAAAATTGGTCTTTATTTAAAAAAACGAAAAAAAAAAAACAGGTCCTGCTCATAATCAAACTTGTATTCTTAATAATCTTTCTTAATATGAGTTTCTTTAACATATGTTTTGTTATATAAATTTTTTGAAATTAAATATTACACCTATTTTGTTCGAATATATATATATATTCATATTATGAGAAATATTATACATTATACCACTTCAATTGTTTATTGATACCATTAAATATTTTATTAATTTTTACATTTGTTTTATATATAT
>KZ807292.1:256291-271450 GCA_000696205.2 Oncopeltus fasciatus | reverse complement strand
ATATATATATATGTAAAATTATTTTTAAAACAATATTCAGTATTTGAGTTTATTATTGAAAACTGTGACATTAACTAATTTATTAATAGTTCAAAATGGTCGATATTAAAGTATTATGAAAAAATGTACAAAATTAAATTTTTTTTTAAGCTGTAATTTAATGACACGCCTACAGAAAATTCAAATTAAATAAATATTCAGAAATTTAGCTTTCCTTGTTTTTTACAAAATGAAATGAAAGTAGAATGAATAGAGATATACTAAAACTTGTATTTCAATAAATCATCGTAGTTATTTGTGATTGAAAAAATTCTTTTAAAATGGTATATGTGTAATATTAAATTTTAATGAAAACATTTTATGTAATAATAAACTTATAATACTGTTATAAGTTATAACAGTATTATAAGTGTTATAAACACTTATTTAGGTTGATGTTTACGAATATAACTTCAGTGACTGTTAGCTTTCCAACTTAAGTTTCCTGGTCAGTTTAGACGAAAACTTAGTTTCGGACACATGGAATGTGTTTTTAGAAATATTTATTATGGAATCAGACCTCAGTGGTTTTATGTTTCACGGCCATTGTCCTTCCCAGGGTGTAAGGTGAATTTCGTCATTTACTCTTTAATAAAGCTTGCGTTACGCAGCTCTTGTGTAATCCAGGACTTCATATTAATCCAGAGTGTACTCTTCCAGCTCTTCTGTTTGGGCCATCCTTTGCCGTCCTGAAGTGGGGTTAGCTCATTAACCCCAGGTTATAAAAAAAACTCGAACCTAAACAGATCCCAGGTAAGAGGGGTGGAACGTGTAAATAAAAAACCGCCTTCCTGCCTCTCTTTATTGGAGGGGTTGTTGTGAGAATCCTCGGTGAGGGCAGGGTGGCAATTATATTATAGGCTCAATCTCGCAGGTGATGTCCTAACTAATCGAAACTCTCACCATTCTTACCCCAAAAAAATTAAATTTTTTTTTGTTGTTGTTTAAAGCGAATTATTTTCTTTTCGTGGGTAGAAAACGTTTTAAACGCCTTAAATAGGCTCATCAGAGTACTACAAATAATATAAAATCTTAAAATTATTTTTGATGATCTTTTTTTTAAGATTTATATTCGGTAATATTTGTATGAAAAACTCTTATTATGATATATATTTAAAAATTTAACTAAGAAAGTTAAGTGCTTCCCCCTATTCCATTCTGAATATTTTCAAGCTAGCCTTAATGATCTCACCCATTGCTCTCTTTGACTTGTAAGACAAAATAAGTCTTATTTGCTCTTATTTATTTCTATATTTTATGAAAGATTTTTTTCTTAAATAATACACTTATATTTTTGTTCGGAGTAGACCCAGTATAAATTTTTTTATTTTTTTTTTTGTGAGAGAATTATTTTGTGTTATAAGCACATAGAAATACCTAAACCCTATTTACCTAAACTTCCTACTTGTGAAAAAATGATATTCGCTCATAAATGGATCTATGTATTTTTAACAATAACAAACATTAGGAATATATATTTTCTGTAAAAAAAAAGAAGAAAAACAAATATGCAATACTTTCAGTAATCCAATATTTCTCAAGACCAGCAAGACTGGAGATCACCTCTCGGCTTACGTAACTCCTGTTCGACTCTCATTTGTCATAAAATGCCTGAAAGGGTAGTAACTTTTACATTATAAAAAATTATTGCTGATACTGTTTGTCCGAGCCCCACTCTGGGCAATCTTATATGGAGAAATGAAAGTTCTCCCAGTGCCATGGGTGTTTAGAATACTGTAGCCACCTGTATCTTTCCTAACACAAACTTAGGTTCAGAGACTTACAGTAATTTATATTTGAAATTTACTGTAAATAAATACATTTTTTTTCCCAGAATGGACATATTCGCTAATTCTTTTAATATTGAGGCCATATGGTTGTAGAAGAAACTACCTTTTTTTAAATCACTAAGTAATGAAATCAAGCTTTTGAAAACTGTTAACGAATGTTCACCGATTCTACATTTGTGAAGCTAAATATTCGGTCCGTTCAAAATGATATACATATATGTCTATACTTGG
The DNA here is from genome assembly GCA_000696205.2 of Oncopeltus fasciatus. Lineage (NCBI taxonomy): Eukaryota > Metazoa > Arthropoda > Insecta > Hemiptera > Lygaeidae > Oncopeltus > Oncopeltus fasciatus. The sequence goes on along the minus strand of KZ807292.1, from coordinate 269,390 downwards.
TCTAGACTCCAGATTTATTTTTTAAATAATGGGACCAAAGGTAGTATTTAAGTTTTTTTTTTTTTTTTCAAACCGTTTGTTAAGTTCATTAATAGCTAATATAGGTCAGGGGCGGGGGATTTACAGGAAGACCAAAATTATAATCTTAATCTTTACTTATCGTTACGAAAAAATATAAGCAATCATATTTTATAGCATTTTTTAAAAGTTAATTAATAAGAATATGGGATATTTAAGAATATATATTAAAGAGTTGGGCTGGCCTTTTTTTTTTAATTGTAGAAAACAGATTCGCTACTCAGGCTTTTCATTGCACACCCTTGAAATTTTTTATTTATTTATGGGGGGAGGGGTCACCCCCTCTGTATGGGTTCTGGTTGCCATCCCGTTTTAAACATGGCTTTTATCAATAAAAGCTTGCCCATGGAGGGGCTTGAACCAGCATCGACAGGATTGCGAGCACCGAACGGATCAAATTAGGGGGGTTGAGGGACTAAAATTTATAATCGCAATATTTCCGTAGTCATTTGAGTTGGGATAAACTGTATTGAACATAATTGGTAAATGTAATTTTCTAAATTATTATATGATTTTAGTTGGGGTTCGGTCAAGGTAAATAAAAAAAAAAAAAAAATATCATNACACACACACACACACACACACACACACACACACACACACACACACACACGCACACACGCGCACACACACACACGCACACGCGCACACACACACACACACATACAGACACACACACACATATACATAAATAATATTAATCAACGTGAAAAGGTTCAGAATTCAGTAGAAAATAAAAAGTACTTAAATTATATTCTTCCTTAACTATATTTAAATATATTACACGAAAAGAAATATATACAAATTTAAACTCTTCAAAGTTAGATCCTATCCAGATTGAAGGCTGGCACCGCGAAAACTGCCTAAGAGAGAATACTTAACAGATTTTAAAAAAACAATTTTACACCTCGAAAACTACTTTTTGTATAAAAAAAAAAAAATGAAAAAGTAAAGTAAACGTGACCCGATTGAGCTCGGCGTAATTACGCAGTTGGTCTTTTATTTTTGAGATAGATTGGATTCCTTTGACTCCATCAATATCCAGCGTTCAATAAGAAAAATAATCCGTAAAGAACATTTTAAATTAAATTGAAGGTAATGAGGGTATAATACTCTAATCATAAAATTCCGTCACCCAGGAGCAGAGTAAACTTTAGCAGATTTTTAAATGTATTTTTTAATAAAGAATTATCTGCCAACGTTTCGGCTTACATTGTAAGCCATCTTCAGGGCTGCATATTCATAACGGTTTATTTTAACAATGAGCAACTACAGAGGAGTATTCTAGTCGGACTTTGGACGCTGGGCACCGATTGTTCGCAAATAATTCGGGCGTTGATTACGAACACTGAAGATATCCTGTCACGCGACTAACGTAACGTGCCACTCCAACTCGTCCAGTCTAATCAGTCACAAAAGTGCTCCGGAATCGAACAATGCACCAACAGGAGTAGGGAGACCCCGGGCGGGGGGAATGTCTCCTACCGGCGCCCACAGATAGCGCGGTTACGCGAATGGCGGGACTGCATTCGACAATGGCTGCAACCTGATTTCTCTGTAGAGCACAAAACCATTAGTGGATTCTGAAGGAGTCCATGGTGTTGTAGCAGAGATTTCCTGTAGCGAAATCCAGCTATTCACGTTGCTATCCCAACGTAACTATCAAAAATTCTCCGTTCCTACATTGGAGAAGCTCTATAAAGATATGTTAAAATATATACTTACTTATATGTATTTACGAGCTTTAGCCTCCGAAATATTTAGAACAATTGTTTTCTTTCGACAATCGCTAGATGAGTTTGTTCATAACTGAAAAAAAAAAAAAGATTATTTTTTTCTTTTTTCCTAGAGGGGCACCAAAATTTTAACATTATTAGCAATTCGAAAAAAAAAAATGTATTCTACGGAATAGCTATAAAATGTAATTTAACAATTTGTCAATACTATACTATTTTTAAAAAAAAAGCTCATTTAAATAAATCTAATAATGAATAAATTTAAATAAAAGCTCATGAATAAATCTAACTGTCCCAGCCAGGGCTCGAACCTGGATCTCCTGCTAACCAGGCAAGCGCGTTATCTTATTACGCTACTGGGAGAGCCAGATAACTTATAAAATTCCTAGCACTAGTGTCGAGAGTCGAACCTACGAGAAAGACGAATTCCCTGTCTTATTCTCGAAGGAGCTATTTATCGACTCTCGTTATTTACTTTTTATTTTCATTCATAAATATTAATTTTATTTGTGGTTTTTAATCCGACGTAAATTTAAGTTAATTAATGCAAGGGAACAGACACTAGTGCTGGGAATTTTATAAGTTATCTGGCTCTCCCGGTAGCGTAATAGGATAACGCGCCTGCCCGATTAGCAGGAGAACCAGGTTCGAACCCTGGCTGGGACAGTTAGATTTTCTGTTCCTTGCATTAATTGATTTAAATTTACGTGGGTTTAAAAAACACAAATAAAATTAATATTTATAGATATTTAGTAATGTAACTTAGAAAGTAGGGTGGGGCATTTATTCATTTTTTTATAATATAGAAATCTAATTTGGTATTTAGACTCCATTTCAATTCTTTGGTCAAATAATTATTAGCTGAAATTGGAGAATAGGAAATTGGGGTTTAAAGAAAGATAAAAATTTTTAAACGTAAATATCTTAGTTGAAATTTGGGCAAAGGAAAAATTTAGTGAATATAATAGTTGTAAAATGTAATTTTGTAACTTTTAGGTTTTTTAACATTGTTAGGAAAAAAACTTGTAAAGGAAGAAATTTCTGAACATAACTACGATGGCTGAACGCTTAAAAATATTAATAAAATTTGTTATTTGTTTCGTTTTGGTCAATATGGTACTGCTGGGAGGGGGGTTAAAAGAAGACTGAATATTTATTTTTCATTACATTCGATACTATAAGTCTTTTCATTATGTTTTGTATAGTTTTATTTTAATATAGCCCAAAATATGATATTAAAAAGTGGACCCTCCCCCCCCACCAACTTGGTCTAATGCCATCCTCAGGGACATTACCTTTGCTTTCCTTGTTGTTTTGGGCTTTAAATACATTTTAATATATAAATTATCATTTATCTCCACCCCATGAAATACGGGAAATGTTCTTTGTTTACCCATATCTTGCGTGACAGACTTGTACATTCTTTCTTTATGTTAATAAAAATTGAAAACAATTATATAGTGGCAAAAGCAAATGCACACAAGGAAGAGTACAGTTGCAAAAAATAAAATTATGGATAAAAATATAATTTCTATTATGTTACAGTAGCTTAGGCATAAAAATGAATTAAGTTGAAGCTCTAAGCTACAGAAGGCATACAAATTTTCCCAGAAATTCTGATAAATGTGATGTAACAAGAATTGATTAAGCACGAAGAAGGACCTCTTAAATTAGTTAGAAATTACTATGGCTAGAATATAAAATACTAATAATACACAAAAAATGCTCACAAAACTTTGAAAAATGCTCACAAAACTTTGAAAAATGCTTCCTGTTAATGAATATATTACTAAGACTAAATTACATAATCATACAATACAAGTATGGCATTTGAAGTTCTATAAAAAGTTTAAATTCAACCAATCTTTAAATAATTAAATGATTGAAAACAAATAACTGAATGATTAAAAAAAAAATAAAATAAATTGGTAGAATAATTTTCATTTTAATCTTTACATCAGAAGATAACAGGGATTATAATAGAGTTGAAAATTTTTTTTTTTTTTTAATAGATGAAATTTTGAGATATATAGATTTTAGTATAGATAATATGTAGATTTTAATATTTAACAGATGTGTAGATTTTAATAGAAATAATAGTGATAATAAAGAAACTATAATGAAATAATCATTTTTCAAAGCTTTTGCTAGACCATTTTGCTGTTTCTTATCATATGAAAAACTAAAAATTATGCCAAAACTGATTTTAAGAAATAAAGTAGTAATTTTCATTTTTCCTTACTCTATTGGCCGAACCTGAACTATCAACATTTTGATATACCTTAAAGTAAATTAATTCCCCCCCCCCCNAAAAAACATTAAATTATTGGTTTAAATATAAATATTGACAAATTATTCAATTAATTTTTACAATTTCTTTAAATTAGGGTGTGTAAAAAAAACAAGATAATATTGCTAGTAGGAGTCCATGGAATGGAACCAAGAGGGGATATAGTATTTTCTCAGGAAGCCATGACATCCCACTAATGCCCTTGGTAGCATGTATCCTTACTTTCACTGAACACAAAACAAGGTCCACCCCTTCTTGACACTTCTTGGTTTTTTTCACTTTTGTTAGCTTTTTAAGATATAGGGTGGTTTTCTGGGGCAGTTGAGTTTCCAGAAAGCCATTTTCCTGTAACTTCTCCAGGTTAGCAGAAATCCTTTCCGCCATCCGCCAAGGACGAAATATTCTTACAGAATGCCAATGGAGGGCTATAGATTCTTGCTGAAGAGAAGGATATCCATTTGGATTCATTTTATATTACTATTTTTCTATTATTTACTAAGAGTTGTATAAAATTTACCAAGGTTCAAATCGCTGACGATATTATGTGAAAAAAGTACATTTGTTTTATAAATATTAATTTAGTTGCGGTTTATTATCCCACGCAAAATTTTAAACAATTAATGCGAGGGAATGAATACAAAATTATTCTGTCCCAGCCAGGACTCGAACCTGGATCTCCTATTTTAAATGAATATTTATAAATGAGAATAAAAAGTAAATAACGAGAGTCGACAAATAGCTATACAATGTCAGCTCCTTCGAGCATAAGACGATGAATTCGTCTTTCTCGTTAGTTAGGCTCTCGCTAGTGTGCTACGAATTTAAAAAGTTATCTAGCTCGTCCCAGTGGTGCAATGGAATCATACCGGCCCGGAAAGCAGGGAATCCAGGTTCGAGTCCTGGTTGGGACAGTTTAAATTTTTTATTCTATTCACTCGCATTAATTGTACTTTTTTTTTATGAAATTCTACGCGGGAAGCAATATATACTTATCGGGGTTGTAATAAACCCCTTTAAATTGGCCCTTGAAAACAGCCCCCTTTAGCGCGATACTCCCAGGATGACTTGGGGCACTAAATGCCTCTACAAGCTTATTTTGTCTGGCAAGAATGGTGTATGGAGTGCCCACTTGTATTTCTAATATAGAACAAGAATATTCTTTAGTTAAAATTATTTAACTAAAAAATTCAATTAGTACAGAAATTAGAATCTAATCTACAGCTTCGGTGGGGGGGAGTGAGAATGCTGCAAATTATTATATAATTCCGTAATAGCTTTTTTTGGAAGACTTCCTAAATATATGAGACTTTGGGATACATTAAGGAAGACATTTAAGAGTGTAACTATTAAGATAGAACGTCTTAACACCTTAGCTTTAAACAATAGATTAATCTAATTATCATATGTCCATTATTTAGTGAAACAATTGAATATGATCGTTAATAGGGCTATGAGGTGGTCTCTTGAAGTTATCCTTTTTATATAAAATTAAACAACTTTGTTATTTAAGTGTGAAATGATTATTCTCATCATTTTTAAAATATTTGTGAAAAACTCATATCGGTCCCTTTTTACTAATCAAACAGATATGAGAAATCTATTTTCCCAACTCCTTCATGATGTTTTATTACTATTATAATGTTTAGGCAAAAAGCCCATCACGCAGGTGTTGCGTAATCTAAGCGGATTTCCCATGTTTTATTTAAGAATGATGTAAATATGAGTAAATGAGGAAAATTAATTGACATGTCGGAGAGAACAATTCGTGTGACCGGCATGACTACTAGTGATTGAGGGGCTATTAGGAGGTTACCACTCAATTCTAAACACTACTGACCCTGGGCAAGCTTTTATTTCTTGATGAAATCTCACCCATAGCGGGACTTGTACTTCTATCGCTGTGATAGAACTGCGAGGGGGGCGATAGAATTCCAGGGCTAACCTACAACCCTTATTGCTTGTTAACGAAACTTGGATTATATTTAGAAAACTTGGAAAAATGTGGAGAAAATCTCTTACCAAGAACAATTGAAGGAGAGTTTCATCTGGATAAAGTTGGAAGTGAAATTTAAGACCAAAATGAAGAGTACTTCCGTGAAAATTAGGTTAAATACGAGATATTCACAGTGGGAACATCTCTTTCTCGTCGCCTCAGTTTTCTTCTTTATTGTGGGTAAATATGGTTTTATTCGTGGACAGCCATTACCAGAAAGCACAAAAGCCTGCAAGGGTTGTGGTAGTCAGCGCCCCTAACGATGCGACCCGGCAGATTAGCGCATTCACGGCAGATACCGCTTCACTCCGAGACTTTCATCTTCAGAGCTTGCCCGAACCTCTAGATAGTTTAACTGTAACAATAACGGGCCGGGGATTTCTTTCTAGACCTTGTTAGAACCTCGTAATTTATGGACTAACAAGCTTCTTTTCCCTTCTTTTTTTTTTTTATACAAACTGTATCTTCGGCAATATATTTCTTTGCGGGATGATTAAGCATGCTGTTCCAGGATTATACGCACTTAAAAAAATAATGATATAAATTTAGAATGTTAAACTTTTCTGTAACAAACAGTTCATTTTTATCTAATAAATAATTTCTGTGTGTGTGTATTTAGCAAGTTTCTCGTACTTGCTCGCACTAAGAACACAATAACTTATTTATTATATTCCAGTTTTTCTTGAAAAAAATGAGCATGGAAGTCCTGTGTTTCAAGCCTCTGGAGTCTAAGGTTTTCAGCCAAAGGTTGCAGGTTTGAATGCTAGCAGTGCATAGTTAGTTTTTTCTGTGTGTCTGTTTGTAATGACCCAAGGGATTTATGGGTTGTCCCAGTAACACCCAGCTTTACTATCATACCTTCTATTCTCCGTCTTCATTGGTTTCTGCACACCATCTTCTGTTGGCGAGCTCTTTCGGACATTGTCCATCCTCGTGGCCGAATACATGTGTTCACTGTCACTGTCTGTATTCAACTGAATTGAACTTTTATCGAAATAGAAAAGCCTGCCTAGTACTGTGGGTGTTTGAAATAGAGTGGCTATATAAATAGACACCTCTTCCACCATAAATTTTAGTTACTCCATGAGAGGAAGAAAAAAAACTAGACAATATTTAAATTAAAAAAAAAAACTCAAATAGAGGAAAACATGATTGCCGACACACCTAGTCCATTGTTCAAAGATTGAGACTTGGTATCATTTTATAGGTAAAAAGAATTCGTTGAGTCAAAACTATAATGGCGTAAGGGTGGCAGGTCGTACTCCACTCGCAGCTAAACCTTTTTTTTTCCGAAAGAGCTATTAATGGGTCTCTAGAAGGGCACTCGACCTGTTCCTCTCCAAGTTCGTTGACCAAGAACACTATAATCATGGTAATTGCTGGCCCCGTACCGTGGTCACATGACCACTCGGGTTAAACGCAACGCCAACAAATGTTTACTATTTACACCGGCTGACCTACAATTATTTGCATAACTGTGCGTTTCATCCGTGAGCGACGAGACAAAGAGCTCAGTCCTGAAGAATCGAATGGAAAAATAATATTACGCTACTCTACTATAAGTTCTGTTAAAAAAAAAAAAAAAAATCTCTTAATATATTTTTGAAAATGTATAATTTAAATTGTTGGGGCGCCAGGTTGGCTCAGTGGATCCGTACGATGTATCCGTAAAGGGTCTCGAAATCCTGACGCTGCAGTTTTGAATCTCGCCTAGGTCAAACGTTTATTTACAAATGAAATCCATGGGTGTTTAGAATGGGGTAACCACCAGTAGATAGCCGCTCCCTCCATGACCCTAAGTGGGTGAAAGGGAGGCTAACATTATAAACGAAAAATAAATAAAAAATAAAATTGTTAAGCTGTTAAATGAAAATTTCAAAAATAAATTTAATTACCGAATTTTGTATCATTATTTTATTAATTGTGTACTCTAGACAAATTATAAGTTCATATGTAAAAGTTCATGGGAAATATTTTTTTAGCCTCTTTAATGCTGGATCGGCAAGCTCGAGCCCTGTTCCAGAGGTACAGACATCCCTCAGATCGTAGGGAGTTTAACCAGCTATCTCGTCTCGTAAAGCAAAAACTAGGTGCTTTGTGTAATAAGGCATTTAATGCCTACCTGTCTAGCCTCTCAAAAGGTGACAAATCCCTCTGGACTGCTACTCGCAGGATTCTAAAGTATCATGAACCTTCTGCCCCCTTACCCGACAAAGACAAGGCCCAAATGTTTGCCCAGCATCTAAAGCAAACATTCACTCCTCATCCAGATCCCGACAACTTGTCCAATAACGCGGAGGTAGAGAAGTCTCTGGACATACCATTACCAATGTCCTTACCGATTAAGGCAGTGACACCCTCTGAGGTCAAGTTCATTATAAACCATCTGCCTAAGCGCAAAGCACCCGGCTATGACCTTATCACCGGGCTAATTCTTCGAAACCTACCCCAAAAAGCAATAATTTTCCTGACATACCTCTATAATAGTGTCCTTCGAACCACCCACTTTCCCCTTCTCTGGAAATTCTCTGAAATAATCCTGTTTCCCAAACCCGGTAAACCTGCTCACAATACATCATCCTATCGACCAATCAGCCTTCTTCCTTTAATTTCCAAGGTATTTGAAAAAGTTCTTCTAAAACGAATGATGCCTTTCATAAATTCCTCAAATATCCTTCCCAATCATCAGTTTGGCTTCCGTTCCCAGCATTCTACCGTCCAGCAGGTGTTTCGCGTTGTAGACTACATTTCCTCTTCCCTCGAGCGAAAAGAATTCTGTCCTGGTGCATTCTTGGACGTCACTCAAGCATTTGACCGAGTATGGCATTCTGGACTATTATATAAGCTCAAGTCCATATTCCCAAGTACCATCTACCTAATTCTCAAATCTTATCTTTCTAACCGTTACTTTAGGGTCCGGCAAGGATCAGATTACTCCGAACACTACCCTGTGAAAGCGGGTGTTCCACAGGGCAGTGTGCTTGGACCCATCCTTTTTACCCTTTATACTGCAGACATCCCTACTCATCCTAATACTCTTTTAGCCCTCTTTGCTGATGACAAGGCGATCCTCTCCTCCCACTCTGATTCCAAAATCGCTTCTAAAAATTTACAAAACCACCTTGATACTATTCAGCAGTGGTGCAGTAAATGGAGAATCAAAATAAATGAGTCCAAATGCGTACAAGTAAATTTTAAATTAAGAAAAGATTCTCCTAATAATGTTACATACAATAACATACCTATACCTCTCTCTGATTCAGTCCGTTATCTAGGGTTCCACCTTGACTCACGACTCAACTGGAATGAACATACTAAAATAAAACGACAAGAACTCAACAGACGCCAAGGACTCTTATACAGCCTTATAAATAGGCGCTCACAGCTCACATTAGAAAATAAACTGACCATCTACAAGACCATTATACGACCAATCTGGACCTACGGTGCAGAACTGTGGGGTGCCGCTAAGCCTTCCAATATCCAACGAATACAATCCTTTCAGTCCAAAATTCTTAGAATAATTGCTAACGCTCCATATTATGTGTCCAACTCTACCCTTCATCACGACTTTAATATTCCTTTTGTCAAAGACCTTATCTCCACCCGCTTCAAACTCTTCCATAGTAAACTCCAATTTCATCCCAATCCATTTGCCCAATCCCTGTCGTCGGACTCCAATCCCCACAATCCTCCCCGGCGACTAAAACGGAGATGGCCTCGCGACCTCCTGGGCCTTAATGCCTAAACTTATTGGGAGTGGGGTCGATGGGCCCCTTCTCCCTGCACAGTGATGACCATTATTTATTTATTGTTAATTTTATTTTTATTTCATTATATTTTTTCTTTCTTTTATTTTATTTATATTATTTTTATACATGTACATTTATTTTAAGTCATCAAATTACAAGATGTTATATAACAGAATGTAATAAATAAAGATTTATTTAAAAAAAAAAAAAAAAAAAAAATGCTGGATGGGTGAAGATCTGTTGAAATTTACTGTAGTTCGCTTCGAGATACCTTCATGATTCTCTTATTCATGATTCCCCTGCGAGAAATTAGCAGTCGCATACGACATATTCAGTTGGCCATTTGCCCGGTGATCTAGTGACTTGTCACCTGCCTGCCGATAGCCAGGAGATATCGTCGCGTACTTGAGAAATAAGTCCACTGTGTTTAACTCCAGCTAGCTTTCTAGAGACTTCGCCCTGACGTCCTAGCCACCACCTGCGTTAACTCGGGCAGTCGTACGCCCCACTTACCCCACAAAAAAAAAAAAAAAGGTAAAGCTCTTCCTCTGAGAGACTTTTTTTCTTGCTTTAATTGCCAGCTAAGTCTATATTCGGACCGGGTACTCCATAGAGAACAGCAAGGATTTCTCTACAGCACGTAGGCTACAGAATCCGTAACACATGAGGCGTAATAATACACTTGCTAACGGCCAATACTATTAAATTATTTATCACATAGTCATTCTATTTCATTAAAACATTTTTTACTTTTTATTTTATTTTTTATAATACATTTTTCTCTATCGTAAGATTTCTATCAAATACTTTATTTATCCTCATCTATAACTAGTTTTATTCATTTATCACTTATTATATAAATGAGCAATGTGTTTGTTGGCGTATAAATATAAATATTTCAAATAGTTTCATAACATGAAGCTTTAAATAAATTATTACATTTTTAATTAGATTTTTTTTTTGTTGGGGTTCGGTCAAGGTAGATCCAAATAATAAAATTTCGAAATTGTGTATTTTTTTAAATTATCTGCCAGCGTTTCGGCTTGCATTGCAAGCCATCTTCAGAGCTGTTGAAATACAATGTCATAAGAATAAAAAATAAAATGATTTACATTATTACTACATAGAATTGCCTTAACTAAATGTCTTGTGTTATCAAAAGTATGTATGTAGTAAACAAGGTTGAAAAATTCAAAATACAAAAAAAAAAAAAAACTACAAAAAAATATATACAATAAATACAAGGGAAAAAATCTTACTACCTCATTCTGGACTCGAACCCGGATCTTCTACACCGGAGCTAGCTAGATAATCTCTTTTAGTCCCCGCACTCCGAGTCTAAACCCCTAAGTAAGACAAATATATCGTCTTATTCAAGGAAGGAGCTAACCTTATTTTTATTTTTTTTCCCGTGTAGCTACTTAGGGAATGGCTACTGATAGATCAACACCCTATTCTGCCAAAGGCACTTCTAGTCTTTTATATATCGATAGAAGGTGACTCCCATCCGCAGGTTTGGATAGCAGAACTGATCCTCTCGGTTAAGGTGTCGTAACAAAGAGGTTATAAATAGCTCACACATCATAAGTCGAATTTCCACTACGAAAATACACTGCATTTCTGATAAGATTATATAGTCAAATCTGTATTGCTGATAAAATTATACTTAATGTCTATCCTTAAAAAACTTGGTAAAGGAGGTAAATAATCTCTAAGATCGCAGCTTGGTAAAGAGATATTTATTAAAGGTTTTTTTTCTGTTTTTTTTTTCTTCAAACCATTGATTAGCTATGGAACTTTATGATTGAATTTAGGATTTTAGATGTTTTAAAATTTTCTTTTTCTTAAAGAACTAAATAGAAAGTCTGATGGAAAAGTCTGAAATAATTTATGCAGGTCATTCAAATTTGAGGTTCAAAATGTATTCTTTTAAGTTAAATAACAGTAAAAGTTGATCGTTACTGCTTGATCTTGCTACCACGTGGTGTGGATTTACAGTACCGGTCCTCGGCCGTCAAGTTCTGTTCACCAAAAGTGTCAACAAGCCTATCTGGTTCTGTTTACGATCGGATGGGGAGAGAGTTGATTTTATTGCCTGACTCCAGATATATTTCGACGGGTTTATTTTGGGATTCAGGATAATTTCCCGTCTTCCTTAGGGATATGTCACTTTGTACTTTCCCTAGGCTCTCCTTGGGCCGAAAGGAAGTTTCGCGAATGACGTACATAATGTTTCTAGGCTCCTGTTTTGCAATCGAAGAGAAATGAAGTTCCCAAGGTTTGCAGACCAGTGGCAAAGAAAATGTAAAAAATAGCACATTCTCTCTCTCTCTCTCTCACCAGTCTTATCACTCTTTTTCTCTTTTCCCTTTCACTTTATCTCTCCCCTCCTTCTCTCCCTGTCCCCTTTTCACCTTTTCTTTTACTCATCACCCATTTAATTTTTACATCAGAACAATTATCAATCATCTTAGTAAAGTCTAATCTACGCTCTAAAATTTTTTATTTACTTTAAATGAATAATATATTATAGACATTCTCATTTTTTACGTTTTAAATATACATACACATATGTATGTGTTAGTTGACTGAAATAGATGGAGGAGGGGTAGCATAGAGAGACAGAGAGACTAAACCCATGTATGAATGGAAGTATACATACTCGTATGTGGAAATATACCTAATTTATTATTAATGTATCGAAAAATGCATAGAGCATAATTTATTTTAAATGTAATCTCCTAGCACATAGAATTTGCATTTTTACATTGCATTTTTTAGGATATAATATATTATACGAAATATTTATGGATTTAACTTCGAGGTTTGAATTAGCCTCCTTATTCTTAAATATAGAAAATTAATTTGGTATTAAAAACTGCTAATGAAAATGGTTGGAAGAAATAATGCCCGACTGAAATCGGATGAATGGGGAGAAGTGCTTAAAGCACAAAAAGTTGGAAATGTAGTAATTTCCTCGTAATTCTTCTTGGTAATTGCAAAATTCATTATGCCTTATATTTATATTTATATTTATCAAATTATGTTTCATTACTATTTTATTTTAAAATATTTACCCAGAAATTTAAGAATAAACTACAAAGTTTGAGCGTTACTCCTCTCTTCCTTGACAGTCTTTGTGATCTTCTGTATGCCTTCCTCCCTTCGACTTGTAAAATCGAATGAGTCATTTACTCCTATCTGTGTCCATTATTCATGAAACGTAGGAAATATATATAATATATATATA
>KZ807292.1:244510-256193 GCA_000696205.2 Oncopeltus fasciatus | reverse complement strand
TTCAATACGTGGGAGGTTAACTATATATATATATATATATATATATATAAAGAGATTCACTTTACCTGCACTTATCACTTGAGTTCCATAATAATCTTTGAAGATGAAGTGAGTTTTGTGTATACCAATTAGTCTATTCTAACGCCATAGCGACAATTGTACAAGAAGGTCTCAGTGTACCCCATGTAAACTCGATCTGGAATTGTCTCTTATGCTACACAGTGTCTACCGTTCCTTTGTTGCACTCATTTAGATTCCGTTGGTCGCCCACACACAGGTCCAGGCTAGGAATGTAACAGCTGGTCCCCTAACGAAGCGCCATTGTCCCTGAATCGCGTGGTGTTCGACAGGGGGGGAGGGGGGGGGGTCGTCTTTGAGAGACCTTACTTGCGCAACGAGAAGTGTTACGCGCAAACACGATGTGTCTTCTCGTGCAGAGCCGATTATGCTAATAGTGCACCAGATTTTGTCTGACGCGAGGACATTCCCGGAAGGGTCGTTGCACAACGCGAACAATTAGTGCTACCTCAGTCATGTATCATTATTTCTAACTTTACCTTCCAGCACATTTTGGAATTTTTTTCTTTTTTTGTGTTCACTACACTCATTCTCCCACCTGTTCTTATTCATTATATATATCGCAGCTGCGAGTGTTTCATTATATATATATATATATGCCAGCTAAGTCTATATTCGGACCGGGTACTCCATAGAGAACAGCAAGGATTTCTCTACAGCACGNATATATATATATTTGTCTTAAGGCGTGCTAGTTTCCGCAATTTTAAAAATTCTGAAACGAAATTCATCAGGTAGCGCACAGTAGTATACAATAACTTTTTTTTTCCCCCTACGAGCAATAATATCTTCTTATTGGTCCCAATGCAGCGCTTAAAATATCAATCAACTGCACGTTTCTTCAGCGCAATTGTTTGAACAGTCTATTTGTCTATAGCTTTAAATCAAATAACAACTACTTGTTCAAGTTCATTTTGTGGAAAAATCATCTCAAGTTATAAACGAACGCACGTTCCACTAATTTTTTAAAACGAACTAATCATAAAGAAGTGTTTCCCTTGGATTCCTTTCTTGCCAATCTCCAGCAAGATTCAATCTCCACAAATATATTTTCATACCAAAGTATTAATTATTATCCAAAACTGTGGAACATGAGGAATACTCTTTGTCTGATGGAAATGGAATCATCCTGTTGTGTACTCGCTTCCTGGACTACATCTCTAAAAGCAAGAGCGTGACCAAGTTTCGGTCAGTGGACAAGTGTTTTTAACACTTGTCGGTCTTATAAGCATACCTTACTTTCACCACAGCCTTTTGTTTGTGGTCAGTGTGATGCTGTCTAGGACAATACATAAATAAAACACAAGTTATCGTAACACTTCTCTTATCTACTGAGTTAAGCAAACTTCAAATCTGCTGGAGTGAAAATAAATAATTAATAAAGATATATAAATCATGTTTTAAACAATTTGAACTGCCGAATTATCTCTTCTTTACTTTACTCTAATTTAATAAAAAAATTCTTTAAAGAGCATACAGGCCCAGGACGACAAGTAAGATGGTTAGAGTCGTATAGTTATGTAATTTGGTGACCCACAGATCATTGCTAACAGAAGCCCAAAAAAATCTAACTGTGAATTCAACTTGGATCTGTAACAATGTCTTAAAAAAGCAAACAAACAAAAACAACGATATTTACTGTAACTGGCTATGGTCCGACTAAGAGATAAAAAGATCTTTCTAGTGGCATTCTTAAATATCTTACTCAATATAATCTTTTCACAAATATTTTATAATACAACTGTATAAATCTTTTAGTCTGTTGTGATCAATAATTTTTTAAATCAAATAATGCAACGTGAATGAGTATATTGAAATATCAGAAAAATTTTTCAGATTGCTGAATTAAAAATCATGATCAACCAAAAATAAACAAAAACTAATCACTAGATTTTATAAAGGAGTGTTTACAATAAAAATTGTATGAAACCTTTTATTAAAGAAGATATCTTGAAATTTATCTACGATGGTAGATCAGTGTGTTTTAGGGTGGTAGTCACGTTTAGTGGTTTAGCCTTTTAATGTCCTGTGCCTACGGGTTTACGTGGACAAAATATAAAATTAGTCATTAATTTCAATTTGTATGTCTATCTTTAATTAAACAAGGATAATTTGCCCAGTTAATGCAACAGAATTTTTATTACATTTTCATACATTTTTGTGTGTGTTGATTCCTTTAGAATTTACAATGGGAATGGATTAGGATTGTTCACTTTCGTTTCTGTTTTTCCTCCTCCGTTTTCCCCACGTTGTATCCCACGGACAGTAATGGCCGGCGTCGTCAAGCTGACGATTCCTCACTTTTGGCCAGAAACAAGAGGTGATTGCTTTCCAAACAACGTGTTCACTTTCTAGAGACAGGAGACCTCTCTCTCTCTCTCGACTGGCCATCGCTCCTCCCTCCCACCCCCCCAGTGTGAGACAGTTTCCCCCCATTGTTCCAGGGGTTGCTACGACATGCAAATGAGGTGAAAACGGTTCCTTTCTTGGATTTTATCTCCTCTCACTCGCATAGAACTGAGCTCAGACTGTTTTTTACGGATCCTGGATGCGACAGTGCAGCGGCCCAGGCCTCGCTAATTATGCCAACACTTCTTAACTGTCGACCTCCAATGCTGGTGGCTTTCTTTTCTTTTTATCTACTACAATACACTCCAGCTTTACATTAATTCATTTACCCTAAATTCAAAAATTCTTACATATAGTTATAATTTCTCCCATAAATTACATGTTGAATAAGGGCGTCGTGCAAGGTGCTATACTCACCCAACATATATATATGTTTTTTTTTGTCATAGTGAGGATGATTTAGTAAGTTTTAAGCTTATTTATATTTAATAAATGTTACATCCAATAAAGTTATTAAAAATATCAAACTTCTACTTCAATGAAGGCGAATACAGTTCAATGCTTCTTAAGATGAATCCAAAGTAATCTTTTGTAGCATATCTCCATTATACAAAAATGATAAGTCACCCTGGTACTTACTCATATTCCCTTATGCAGAAGAAGAAGCAAAAGCTTTTACTTTAAATAGGCACGTCCACTATTGGGAATTGTTTCTTATTTTCCGTTTATCTTTTATTTTCTAAAAGCCAGAAACGTCCAGTCAACTAGAGGATTAGATTATAACTAAGTCTCAGACTAATATGTAGTTTTGAATTTATGCGTAAATCCTTTTATTTTGTTTTGTATGGATACCAGTGAGAAAATAAAAATAATCCTGTCTGGTTAGAATTTCTTCTTTAAATAAAACTTATTTTTATGAATGTGTATTTATTTGCTTAAAGAGCTTGAGAAAGCTGATTTAATAAATTGAAAAAAATAAGGAATTTTAAAAATTTACAAAAATTTCCTTCTAAAGCAACATGATTTGTCAAGTGATTCGATTTCTAATATAAAATTCACTGATTAATAAAAAGGGGTAAATAAACATTAACTAAGGGTTTAAGCTGCCTGTGAATAGGGTTTAATAGTGAATGCTCTACAAAAACCCATGTTATATTCTAAGGGGCGTTTGGAACATTTGACCAATGTATGTCAAAGAACAAAGGCTACACATCAATTTTACCATTTTAACAATGCACAGAACTTTGGCAAGGTCAATTTCCTGTGAATGACTCCAAAGAGATTTTAATTCAAACGCCTAACTCACTCGTTTAAAATATAAGAATTTCCTATTAATAATAGAATATTTTACGGTGTATGGAAGTCACTTGAGCAATTTCGATCAAAAGTTTAGACCCCTTATCTTTAGTTTCAAAAGAAATTTGATAGAAAGTGGCTGAAAGTTCAGAAAATACAGTCACCCTAATATTATCAGATTAAATCCACCCCCTTTGTGTGTTCTATCACAATTTTTTCGACGGAAACAATGGGCTGTGAAATCTCTCCGGAGAAGAGGAACTGTCCACATAGCTTCTTCCAGTCCTCTCTGTTCCATTCATCCATTTGTCCATTGGCCAGAGTTCCCCGATGCAAGAACTCCCCTGAATGAAGCTATTTTTTTCTCTTGGAGTTTCTCACCATTCCTTGCCTCGGTCCGCCGATCGGGGTCGTGGATCCTCTTGCGAAAGCCCTAGAAGATGGAAACTCTCGCAGGCTATGACCCTCTTCTTGTACGCCAAGACATTGTCTGTCTCAGGAAGTCCTCTTTCCTGTCTCTGTTCTTCCTCCCCTGCTCCTCCTCCCCCCTCTGCCTTGAGATTTTCCCTTTCGAAAAAGAGAACGTCTTTTTGAGATTCTTTTTCAAAATAAGGCCTTCGCATCTAGTCATAGAAAAAAACAACACAAACACACACCTGCTCCAGGCGTTGTGCAATTCCTTTGATCTCGCCGATGTATGGTATTCTTTCTCGAAAAATTGTTCTTTCGCTATCATGTAACCTTTATGTTTGTACAGCTTGGAGTTC
This sequence comes from Oncopeltus fasciatus, assembly GCA_000696205.2. Classification (NCBI taxonomy): domain Eukaryota; kingdom Metazoa; phylum Arthropoda; class Insecta; order Hemiptera; family Lygaeidae; genus Oncopeltus; species Oncopeltus fasciatus. Next base: position 251,703 of record KZ807292.1, on the reverse strand, counting down.
CGTATGATTTTCACAGCGGTTTCCGTATGTTTTTACTAAAATCGGCTCTAAGATAAAAAGTAAACATTTTATAGAAAATATTGATATAGATGAAAATATTATGCAACTATCAAGCACTTTGTATAATATTTACATGGTCCATCATAAATTATTTTCTAAGGATGCAGGATATATATGTACATATAATATAGGATTATAAGATATTTTCTAGGCTACATGGTCGAGGAGGGGTATTTTTCGGAGAAAGAGGAGGGTGAAATATTTTTAAATATCTTCCCAATTATTCACTGTAAGTAAATTTGGTCTTTCTCATAATCCTTACTCTAATTCTATAAATTTACAAGAAAAAGCCAAACTTTCTTTATAAAAGTTTTTCAAGGAAATTTAGCAACTCATTTATTCAAATTTTGGGAAAAATTACTTTTTTTAAATTAATCACATTTTATAAATTACTTTATAATACAATAATGTCTAAGACATAAAAATTTTAAACATATGTTAACTTCAAAACCATCACTCCCTCTCAAGATTCTAGCCATTAAATAGCTCGTCCAAAGTTGTACAGATGTATGCTCTCTATCGATTCGGTTTCTTTATTTAGCGAATTTTACATGCCAGAGAACATGTGATTATATATATACGTGTGTGTGTGTGTGTGTGTGTATACATAAAATTGGAATACATACCAACTTTGTTCTTGTCGGCGAAATGGATGTTTCTTTGTTGACTGTCCCAATTTGCATATTTTACTCTGTTTATGAGGGTGAAAAACCCACTCTGATATAAAATATGGAATTAGATATGCGTTTTTTTTTTCAATAGGCGTCATAGTTTTAATATGAGTAGCATTTAACTAGGATACAGCTTTTTGAGTTTCTTTTAAATTTGAAACGACTTTTAACAAACCATTTGCTGACATCAGATTATGGAGTATTTCTTTATTAGTTAGATAAATGAATTAAATTAGAAAGTTTTTTCCGCATATTTCTGTTTTAAATTAATTTTGATAATATTTAGGAATGATTGAATTGTTAAATTTGTATATGCTTACTCATTGGAAATTGCGATTTCCAGTTGAACCTTATCTCTTGTTAACGAAAAGAATATTCCTTACGATAAAGGGTTTGCTGTTTTTCACCGAAAACCAAAACCATTCTTTGGAAAGAGGATGACATGTCAGGACCGCGGGTTATGTCAGGAGGTGGAAGAAAAGCCTACCTCTTCCGATCAAATGGCATCTGACATCACTCTGAAAAAGATTCCGCGATTGTCGATGAAAACTGGGGACCGAGGGAAAAGGTCTCCGGCCATTGTTGCGCGTTGGACATTGCCTCGACATGGAAAACGATTATCTCTGTTGCGTACGTGGGGGACAGGCGGAACTCCAGGATATCGGCAGGACTCCGTCCCACATATCCTGGGAAGAGGAAGGAGGACTAAGTGTTTCTATGTTAATGTGCACCTGTTAACGAGGAAGATGCGTCGCTCTGAGCGTCGTAATATTCCATTGTGATGTACATGAGGTATGTGCCGGTAGCCGAGGGACAAGGCTGTCTTCAGTGTATGTAGAATAGGGTTGCAATCCGCAGGGAATCCTACACTCCATTATCCTAAGCACTACATTTCCAGTTTCCATAAATAGGAGGTTAATATTGCAATATTAACCTATTGTAACCTAATATTAATAACATTACATTATTAATTATATAAATTTTTTTTGTGGTATTTAATCCAACGTAAATTTTAACAATTTTTAGTGCAAGGTTAGACTCTCGACACAAATAACTTATAAGACTTGTCCTGGTAGCATAAATGGTAAATGCACCGGCCCGGATAGCAGGAGATCCAGGTTCGAGTCCTGGCTGGGACAGTTAGATTTTTTATTCTGTTCCCTTGCACTAAAAATTGTTATATTATTAATATTGCAATATTAACCTCCTCATTAATAAATAGTCAATTTTCAAAATTGCTGGACATTGGCAAATAATCTATAAATAATTTGCCAAAATAATAAATCAAATTCCATATTTAAGCTCCTTTATGTGACTTTGTGAATGGCTCAAATGGAAAGGGAGTTTTTGATGACTGCTAATATTAGAAATCTTAAGATGTTTGCTAATATTATAAGATTTAAGAAAATAAAAATGTATTTTACAAAATTTGTGTAAAATGTAGTTTTCTAATTATTAAATGCCTTTGTTTGGGTTCGGTCGAGGTAGATCCAAAAAACACAAATTTAAAAAAAATGTATTTTTTAATAAAGGATTATCTGCCAGCGTTTCGGCTTGCATTGCAAGCCATCTTCAGAGCTGTTGAAATACAATGTCATAAGAATAAAAAATAAAATGATTTACATTATTACTACATAGAATTGCCTTAACTAAATGTCTTGTGTTATCNAATTTAAAAAGAAATTTGAATAAATAAATTTTAAAATAAAGTTTTGATGTGCTCTATTAGTTTAAAAATATAGACACCGGATTCGATATTTGGGCTTTTTGTAGTTAACTCTTGAATGAATTAATTTTAATTGTAATAATATGAAGGGTAAGATGGAGGGGGGGTTAGTTTAATATCTTTGTTTTTACTTTAGTTAAGAAAAAGTTTTTAGAGCATAATCGGTGCAAAATATAATTTTCTAATTAATTTTTTAAAATAATATACCCCTATTTAAAGAAGACATTTACTAATGTAACTAACATGGCTGAGCGTTCCCCTTAAGGTTCTTTCCAGCATTTAGGAAACAAGTAATTCATTTCTATCCATAATTAGTGTTAAACGGGAAATCTGCAGACAGCTCCCATGTGATGTGGACCCCTAATACGGACTCTCTGGAAGAAGTATTCTATTTCTGTCGACTCGTGACCGCGGCGTCTCCCCCCCCCCCCCCAATCCAGGACTACAGCTGATCCCGAAACCAGTTCCCACCCCGTTATAGGGCGGGGTATGTACGGCGCCCGCAACTTGTGTAAGGTATTACAGCCACTCTTACATCTGGATGTGGAGAGGCGAGCGGATAAGGACCTCTTCTCTGTCCTGCAAGGACACTCATACTTCCTCCTGGATACTTTGTGTCGAAGCTTAGTGCAAAGCGTGGTATCCCAAGCTTCTGCGCAAAGGTTTGCCACACACGCAGGAGTCGCGTAATCTAATTAAATTTCGTAGGACACCAGTGAGAGTGAATGACGAAATTTATCGTAAAAGCCAAGGAGTACTTGAGCCCAAACTTAACACCACTAAGCTTGGCTCTATTTTTAGTCGCGACGGAAGTGTGAATAAAGATATCGTAGTTACATCAATAAATATCTTAATAATAGTCGTTAAAAAAAAAAAAATTATAAAGCACTGACGTTACGAAGTTACAGTTTATATCTATAATGTTCTTTAAACTTTTTCCTAACTCAAATAACAAAGAAGTTGTTACAAATATAATTAATATTTAAATTAAAAATTAATTCATTTAAGAACCTGCGATGAAAAGCCAAAATTTTAGAAATGACGAGGCTTGTACAACGCTTGAGATTACATACTAAACATTTTTTTTTTTAATATTTTTTTTGTTCACTAATATTGGAGAAAAATGCTAGAAAAATTATTTTACTTGTATTAGGTACTTTAATATTTTTCTCATCTCTAACTGTAACAAATTATTATTATATTAACAAGTCTAATTATCTATTACCTCGCTCTCTGCTTAACGATGTCAGCCAATAACTAACACACAAAGCTTACAAATGACCTGAAATGCCAAATTTTGGTTTCTTCAAAACTTTCCTTTTGAGAAATATTTACACTCACACCTTCGCACTTTTTTTAAACACTAATAATATTTTTAGCTTCTCCATCATAGGAACGGTGAAGATGTGATGAAATTTTTCAAAGATTGCTTCATTTGACCAATACGAATAGCTTCATTTTGTAATGTGAATTCTGCTGTAATGTCATTACGCTTTTATGCATTTCAATATTAATATGGCTTACTAGTAAAAATTTGTTTTTATGTTATACAATAATTTATCTGCTGAGGCGTCCTGAGATAGTGAAACTAGGGTAGTAAAAATTAAAATGAAATGTAAAAAAGCTTTAAAAAGGTTTTTATTTTTGGATATAACTAGTTGAGATATTTGTCAGGGATTCTGTCTAGGGAACTGTAGAATTAAAAACTTTGTAAATAAAAAAGTTGCATTAATTTTTGCCAACGTTTGTTTCGGTCTAAATTTCCGGCCTTCATCAGGGTTGAGTGTTTTCAAATCAGTTTTTAATTTTCAGCTCCAAAGACCGACTCCCTGACTTACCTCTCATCCTTTTTTTTTTTTTTTTTTTTTTTTTTTTTTTTTTTTTTAATGGACAATTTTTACCTCTGAATAATGAGGAGCAAAAATGATCTCATTTGGAATTAATTTTTTCAAGTATCACCTTTGAGCTTCCCCAAGTTTACCATTCCCCCAAGAGAATCATTCCCATGGACGTATACCATTTGGTAATCACTGTCAGAGACACGGGATGGCCTCGCTATTACACAGAAGAAGACATTTGTGAGTCCCGAACACGAGCCGTGTTGTAACGAGCCGTTGGGGGACTTTTGGTCGTGACCACTGATGAGGGGCCTTTGACTTTTGGTGAATCCCGCCTAAAGTTACTCTTGCTCTTTCCCAACGGCTGGATTGCGAGAGGGATCGGTAAATATTTACATTTAAGATGGTACGCCTAGCTGTATTGTTGATATCACAGTAAAGGTCGCCTGTTCGTTAGCGTTCATCGCGCGTCCTTGGCTGGCGTTGAGGAATGATCGAAAGTGGATACAAAAAACGTAATGTTTTAAATATATATTTGAAATTAACCATTCAGGAATATGTTAAAAAGTGCATGAGTAGGGACGCCTGGCTAGCTCAGGGGATCTGTACGGGTCTCGCAATCCTGACGCTGCGGGTTCAAATACCGCCCAGGTCAATCTTTTATTTATAAATAGAAGCTTGTCCTGAGCTATGGGTATTTGAAATGGGTTGGCAACCTGTAGATAGCCCCTCCCTCCAAAGACCCTAAATGGTTTGCAAGGAAGGCTAACACAGCAAAACAAAAAAAAGTGCATGAGCTAGACATATTTCCCATATATATATTGTTAACCAAAAGATAATAGTGAATATAATAATACAAACAGCGAAAGACTATAAAGTCAACTTTTTAGTTAGCCAAGACTAGGGCTCCAGACTGTACGAGTGAAGAGACGTAAAAGTGCTCAACACTAATAGTTACATTTTAAAATATGTTCCTTAATAAACGTATTTATTAAATAATTATGAATATAAATTACAAAAATATTACATTTGTACCTATTATGATCCATCGATTAAAAAAAAAAAAACAAGGGATATTTTACAATTATAAATTTTAGTCTTCCTTTACCCCATCCTATTATCTTTCGATTTCAGCTAAAATAAATTCCAAAACTGTTTTCAATAAAAGTACCTCATACAATATTTGGTAACTATATTTGAAAAATAAGAGATGACCCCAAACCTAAAAAAAAAAACCCTACATTTTTTCTCTTTGATGTGCATTTTTCCTTTTTTCTTTTTAGAAATATTATATCCAAAATTTTTTTTTCTATTTCTGAGAGTAAAAAATATATTAATAATTTTGAATTCGTCACCATCTTAGCCTCTCAACACTTCGACTGATTTTTCGATATTAATGTACTCATCCAAATATTTACAAATATATTATAATTACCAACCTCGGTAATTTTAAAATTTTTAATTTAGGATGTAGTATATNAATACTTTTTTTTTAAAAACAAGTATGCACTAAAAACGAACCCCAGAAAAAACAATATTTATCTAAAAATATATTCAAATTTATTATATATTTTTCCCTGAAGTTATAGGAAAATTTTATTATTATCTTCATATAAATAAAATCCATTTTTATGTTCCAAAAAGGGATATGAAAGTTACATTCAACATTTAAATAATATAAATGTTGTTATGCCCTCATTGTAATACAATACATTAATTACCAGTAGAACAAAACAACAATATTTTTTGTCAATTTACTTGGTAAAATATTTTTTTTGGACAGATTAGAGGACCCCTTATTGTCTATCTTTAAAATTTGAAAGTTTTTGTTGTCTTATCTCTTATATAAAGTCATCAGTAACGATTTCCGGTTCGATTCCTTTTTTAATTCATTTTTTTTTGCCTGCGTAATTCTGGTGGCTTCTGATAATTCCCGAAGCAGAGAAATAATAAAAAACTGGTTCTGTAACCAAGATTTATCTAAGAGACCAATCGTTTCCGCATATATATATATATATACATGTATACCCATGGTATTCAATCATCTTTTAAATGAATTAGTTAGAGAATGATTCAAGGCAAAAGAGGAGTGTATGTTGGTAGTAACCATAAATTCCTGGCATACACAGACGTTGTAAAACCAGTAGGCAGCAAGAAAAAAGGCATTCAAGAGATAACCAGTGCCTTGTTAGTCCTGATAGCGACGGCGAGATCCATTGCTCACAAGTCAACGGAGATAAAACGAAATACAAGATTGTAAGCTGTAGAATACACATAGAAGAACAAATAAATGTAGGATAGATAACCTTCTCATAAGTAAACACTTGAAATTCCTCGGGTCTATCACCAACTTAGCACCGGAGGTCGTTAATGGGGGTTATCAAAGATGGCCAGCGCAAATAGAGCCTTCTTCTCATTTGCCTGCATTCCGAAGTGAGGAATGATCTACAATGCGCAGAGGGTACGCAATGTAGTAATAAGGACAGTAATAGCTGGAAAACATGGACACTTATAAATATACATGAGAAAGGGCGGAAGAAATCTGGGATTATGGAGACGGAGATCAAGAGAATAACTGCAACATGAAACAAAGCAGTCGATTGGGCATGGCATGGTTGTGATGAGCTTTAGGTAAGACTAGGAGTAATCCTTGTGGGACCCTTCTCATGACAATGAACGCAGCAAGTTAGTTGTTGGTGCAGAGACCGAAGGGAGACCAAGAACGAGATGGTATGAAAGAATACAGAAATATGCTAAGGAGTTCAAAATAATGTACAAAAACACGCTAGGAAATTGGAATACCATCGCCAATGAGAGACAGAATTAGGTGGAAGATATACATAGTCTGTAAAGATGACCGATATATATATATATATATATATAGTTATGTAATTTGGT
>KZ807292.1:198232-235913 GCA_000696205.2 Oncopeltus fasciatus | reverse complement strand
TTTGGTAGGGATTTATAGAACCGTCTGCTGATATATATATATATATCAGCAGACTTTTAAATTTTCATTTTTAAGGATCGTGAATCGTGTACCTAAAATACTGCATCATGGCACACTTATTTCTACAATATACATTCTTCACTTTCCACTCTCTTAAAAGTAAATAAGAAAACTAAATCTTGTCATTTCTTGAAGAATGAGCTGTGAACTGTTCCAAAAAAACTAGTAAGCCCTTTAAGTGGACTAGTTACTTTTTAGCCCTGGTTGTAGAACTACGAGGAAGTTAACTCTTTGAGCAATTAGTTATGCATATACTTGTACGTAGATAATGGGTCATTAAAGCAAGGAATTCAATGGACAAGACTCTTTTTTATGTATGGGTTAATTAACTGTGCCCGAATTCTGTTTATTAAATTAATTGAGCAATTATAATTTAATAATTCTAAATCCTTAATTAATTTTAATGTTTTTTTTTCTTTTAAGAAAAGCATTTATTCAAATTGTCAATAGACTGTAATTATTCTTGTCTTTCTTTGTTTAAAAAAAAAAAGTTTTATTCTTGTTAAATGTATATTTTTAATTAATTAAAATACATTAATTTTTTATTCATTATTAATTTTACATTTAATAATTACATGCACTTTTAGATTTGATTGGGAGAAGCATTTTATTAATTTCTGTAAAAATTAGGTCCGCCTTGGTCGCTTTGGACATTATCCCCCTACGAATTTTTTCCTGTCAAAATTCAAAGCTAATGTCCAAATTGCATTAAATTCGAAGGAGAGGGCTTACTTCTTGAATAAAGTTTTGACAGAGCTTGAATGATGTTTTAAAAAAATGTGAACATTTGAAAATTATAGTCCGATGTTATTTGTTCGCTTTTAAAATTTTAAACTTAGCATCAGTGCTTAGACGACTTAGATGACAACTGTCTATTTATTTATACTAATTCTGTAATTTTGTAGTTATTAAAGCTCACACGTAGCTTTTATTTACAGAATTTAATAAATAATTTATTTATTTATATTTAATAAATAATTAAATATTGAAACAGAAAATCATATAATTTCCAAGTCTTTGGATATTCAGCTAAAATTGTTTAGTTATTTTACCTATTTTTTGGTAATTTTAAATAAATTTACTATTTTCATTGATCGCTTAATTTATATTACATTTACTTTTGAATTGCGTGCAAAAAAAAAAAAAAAAAAAAAAAAAAAAAAAAAANACGCTAGTTTTTTTTTTTTTTTTTGAAGACATGACTCATCGAGTTCTTTATCGATCGAACATCCCTAGCGCTGCCTAGCAACAAGTTTTGAAATCAATTATCTGAAGACAGGAATTTCATTTTGCAGACTAATTTGCCATCTGTTTAAAGTGTTCTCTGCTTTCAGCCAATCAATAAGGCTCAGTTAGTACTTTTGACCGGCATGACAAAAATTATATAAAGTTATTATTTTAATAAATCTAAACTTGTATATGTTTTAAAGAAAATAAATAAAATCGTTAACAATAAATATTGGGAAATAAATACATGATCAGAGATCTGATCTGGGCCCTCTGGCTTGATGTGCGCTAGTGCAACAATGCCAAAGATTATAAGTAAAAAATAATTATATTACACTTGAGACTGTATTATTATAAATACACTTTAGAACTGAATTATGCAGTTTTGATAAGTCAATTTACCGTTTCATTATATAAAAACAGAAGTAATGTGTTATTTGTAGTGTGACATTGACAAATATGTTATTTGCCACAAAATCACCAGCCATGTTTTGAACAGCTGATATGTTTTGCATGATATCGGGATCCATTAGCAGATACTACTACTGGCTACACCCAGGGCCGTGCGAGGATGCTGGAAGTTAATGGCACTGTGACGACAGCACGAGGAAATACCATAACTGAGGTCATGCATGAAAGCACACTTTTGAGTTCATGAGGGTGGGGGGGAGAGCCTTGGTAACTTCCGACCTTGGTACTTTACCAAAACTTCTGGTATGAATCACTCTTACAACTACTGCATTTTTTGTTTCTTGTATATTGGATCGGGGATAATATCGAAGACAAATTATCAAAAATATCTTTCATGGGAACAAACTAAATAGTGGGGCGCCAGGATAGCTCAGGGGATCCGTTTGTGTCTCACAATCCTGACGCTGCAGGTTCGAATCCCGTGCAGGGTAAGCTTTTATTTACAAATAAAAGCTTATCCTAAGCCATGCAAGTTTAGAATGGGGTGGCAACCTGTGGATAGTCCCTTCCTCCATGAGTTTAAGTGATTAAAAAAGGAGTTTACACCACATAAAAAAAAAAAAAAAAAAAATTAACTTGTATAATTTCTTACATATAATGATAAAATTGTATGCTTATTCAAGATTTAAAATGATAATTTATAGATATATGTGCTAGAAACAACAGGTTAGTCCAGGGAATCCGTTTAGTCAATAAAGCCTAGTGGAAGGTTCGAGCCCCAGCCTATGCCTAGCTTCTTGGCTTTTATCCAGAAATAATGGCCGGTTCTGTGCACTGGGTGTTTAAAATGAAGTGGTTTTATATAAATATACTCTCCCCTCATGAACCTAAGTAGCAACATAAAAAGGATAGATACATGTGCTTATTTATTAGAGGCTATTAGTGATGATGAGTAAAAAATTTCTTCACGCAGGGGCAGCGAAAATTAAGCGAATTCCTCATGATTAATTAAGATGACGATATTTAGAGTAAATTACTTATAATATCAGTAAAATTTGAGATAGCAATCAGTTTTGAAAAGAAGCCCACTGAAACTGGATCTTCACAGTCCAAGAATATAGGAGTTTGGGAAGTACTCAGCTTTCTTAGTTATACTCTTAAATATTTCCCTAACAAATGTTTTTATGCAAAAATATATAAAATACATGTCATACAAACTTTTCTGTACCTCAAATAAAAACCAAGATATCAATATTATACAGTTTTGTACTTAAAGTTTTACGAAATATTAGTCATAGTTTTATTATTAATATTAAATTTGAAGAAAAGAAAAGGGCATGATATTGACTAAAGTATATGGTGCAAACTGTAGTTAGGTAGTTGTGTTTCGTGACGCACAGAGAATACGAGTAGACAGAAAAGAAGAAGAGAAACCACAACGAAACAAATGGCCGTGGAGATGGAGTTTGACAAGCTGATTCACTTGTTCGGGGCGTACTTGTGTTACTGGGGTCTCTGGAAGGGGTTTCAACAAAAGGAAATTCGCCAAACATAAATAAATATCAGGGAGGCTTTGAAATGAAAACCTGTTCCTGGGGAAAGAAGGTGCGGTGATGTCTGTTGGGGCGAGAGTGATTCCTTTGACGGCGGATATCAAAGAGGAAATCTGCTAGAGAAGAAGTCCTTTTTGGTCCTTTGATAGATTTTTTTTATCTCCTTTATGGAATGTTTGCTTATTGGGGGATTTACGGCGCTCAACTTCTGAGGTTATCAGCGCCTTCCATATTTTATAAATAAAATCAACTTTAAGTTGATCTTGTCACAGGCCCCATCCCAACGGACAGAGACAGACAGAGCCCACCCCGCGGCGCCACGCGGCCCATCATTTTAATAGAATATTAGGTCCATCATTGCTTTAGGCGACAGCCCTGTGAAAGAGGATGTGCTCGGTTGGACCAAGCTTTATGGATTGTATTTTAATTTTATGCTATTTATAGTTATATTTATTTCGAAACAGCAAACGCCTAGTCGAATACTATTCTACTTCCATGTTCCAAGAAAAGAAGGTATATGAGGACACTAATAAAAATTTGGCCAGACATGCTTGAAAATTATTTTTCATAATTTTTGAAAATGTATATATATATAAGGAAGGAATATATGGAGGGAGGGGATATCTAGAGGTAGTTACCTTATTTTAAACATGTTAGAAGTAGAAGATTGTCGAAGGGAGACTAAGAAGTACCGAACGGACCTCCTTGGTCATGCCAACGCCCAAGTTAAAATGTGTAATTTAGGAAATCTAGTCCGTTACATGAGAGCAGATTTCCCATATTTCGTTAAAGTTGTACATAAATAGAAGTGGTAACCGCTAAAACCAGAAAAGGACAATGGAAAAAAGATCAGGGATAGAAATGACAATAGAAATCAATCAGTCCTTTTCGTTTAAATAGTGCACTAATTATACGTTATAAAATTTTATTTCACATCTTTGATTTGTAACATCTTATTCTATTATTTAATCCTAACATTAATCAAAATTTGAATATACAACCTGGCCGTTCTATAAATAGTCTTCAACTAAATCATTCGATATTAGTGGATAATAATTTTGAACTTCTAATCATTTTTCATTATTTCAAAAATTAGGGGTGATAGAGCGAGTAAATTTTCGATTAATGTATGAAAACACTCTTGTGCGTGCATTGTACATAGGCTTCATTTGATAAATATAAATTTTAAACAAGAAATTTACATAGTTTTTAAATATTTTATTTGGTTGTGGTTTATTATCCCACGTAAATTTTAAACAATTAATGAGAGAGAATAGAATAAAAAAAATCTATCTGTCCCAGCCAGGAATCGAACCTGGATCTCCTGCTATCGGGGCCGGCGTGCTTAGCCATTACACCACCAGGATAAGCTAGATATCTCATTAATATAATATATCTCGTCTTTCACGTCGGTTAGGCTCTCGCTAGTGTAGAGGGAATTTAATGAGATATCTAGCTCGTTCTGGTTGTGTAATGGCTAAGCATGCCGGCCCGGATAGCAGGAGATCCAGGTTCGATTCCTGGCTGGGACAGATAGATTTTTTTATTCTATTCCCTCTCATTAATTGTTTAAAATTTACATAGTTTTTATTTCTATTAAAAAGTTGAGGTAAATAATATTTTCCTTGTGAAAAGTATTCTTAAATACTAAATTATATCTGAATACTATATTGTTCTTTAAAAGCTTTCTTTGTTTTTCACCCATATCTTGATAAAATTTTTATATTTTTTTTCAATTCATTGAACAGGATGTATTGGTGGCTTTCTTAATTAAATGTGTACGATTTTTCCAATGACATCGAACAAATATTGTGTTGTTGCTTGAATTATTTGTTAACTTTGCTGTACATCATATAACTGTGCAGTTTTGGATGCCCTAATCGATTTTGCTCCGGTGTGATTCATTAATTGTTTGGAAATACATTTATTTTCCATAAAAAAAAAGTGATTATTTCTCTGGCGTTAATTATCAAAGGTTGACATGCCATTATTAACTAAATAAAAAAAACACCTAGTGATAAATATGTTATTTATAACTTTGTGCTATAACGACAACGTTGTCAATTTTAACATGTTTCATATACAATATAAATATTTCATCAATTGCTTATAGTGCATTATTGGAGAAAATGTATTCAATAACAGATATAATATCTCTGTTATTGTGAATATAGTGTGTTATGTATTTAGATCTTATTGCAGGTAATACTATGAGTGATGACAGTTATCTTTTCTCAAGCCCTATATCTTGGGCAGACATTTCTCCCTTTAACGTAGAATCTCTACTTAAAAAAAAAAAAAACCGTATTTATTTATTTTGTTTCTTATCTGCTGTATTGTTATAGTTAATATTAAATGATAATATTTGTATATTTGTTATGTTAATATTTAAGTTGAAAAGTATGTTTGTTACCCGATACTGTTGTATAAATAGGCTTTTTGTTACTCAGATTAGAAAGTAGTTTTCTCCCCTGAAACTGTAGTTGTCTCTGACATCTGTACGACAAATGTGTGACAAGTTCTGTCGTCTAATGAGTGTTTCTAATGTGCCTCCTGCGTTTTCAACATAAAACTGGTTTTGCGTAGCAAGCGGCGTTAGACTGACTGCGCATGCGCGGCCTCTGGCATCTCAGATTTTCCTAGTACGCCTTTTCGAGAGGAAACAAGACCAATGAAAAGTAATTGTTTTGTCCGAGAAAGACTGTTGTGGGTCCAAAGGAGATTTTGCGGAACTCCGATCATATAGGACACCCTGTATCAGTAAATGCCTCATAAATTGGTAGTTTCCTCAAATATGCCAGTTATTTTGATATTGGACTGCGTGATCTACAGATATAGGTGAGCCGTAAGATGGTGTCCCGTTCGGCAAACAATGGCCGATTCAGGAGAAGAAGAGGGAAGAACAAGGGGTGTGGGAGTGACCTCTCTGTTTAGCCCAGGTGAAGAACAGTGTGAGCCAGCGAGGTAGGTATCGTTCACGGGATGCCGTTATCCTATACCTCGCTGCTGTGAGGATTACCTCTGCAAGTCTCGGCCCTGGGAACCAGGGGCAGACTTCCGCCGAGAGAGGGAACGTTAAAGCTGGGTAAACTGTCTTGCATTTCCCATGTTTAAAGGTGCCTAATTTGGTGCCACAGGAAATATGACAGTTTTAATTATATAAATTTTTTATGTGGTCTTTAATCCCACGTAAATTTAATAATTTTAGTTTTTAATAATAATAATTTAGTTTCATAATTTTGTGTGCAATGGAGCAGAATAAAAAATCTAACAGTCCCAGCCAGGACTCGAACCTGGATCTCCTGCTATCCGGGCCGGTGCATTTTACTGTGGTCTTTAATCCTACGTAAATATTGAAATTAACAAAAAAAAAAAAATTTATAAAAGTAAATAACGAGAGTCATTTAAACAGCTTGATAATGTCAGCTTCTCCGAGCATAAGACGATATATTCGTCAGCCTCGGAGGTTAGACTCTCGACACTAGTGCGGGGAATTTATTAACTTATCAGACTTGTCCCGGTAGCATAATTGGTAAATTTACCGGCCCGGATAGCTGGATATCTAGGTTCGAGTCCTGGCTGGGACAGTTAGATTTTTATTCTGTTCCCTTGCACTAAAATTATTGAAATCTGACTGTATTTTTAGCTCAGAAGAATGTTATATAGTAGTCATTTTGCCTTGTGTTGAATTCCCCCTAAGAAATCCACTTATCCCACAGGTTAAAAAAGATAATAACCCCGCCAGTCTAGAGCAATGTCCCAAACTTTATATACTCATTGATCTCTCCGGTTTGTTAATAAAATTTTCCAATTTACTCTTATTTGTATTTGTAATTTATTATACAAAAAAAATGAGCTTTATTACGCTGTATCTGCGTGACGTACTAAGTTTTTATTGCAATTTTTAAGAAATTGCTATTGTAAAATTGAATTAAAATGCTAAAGGTAAAGCTACAAATTGTACTAAAAGGAAGGAAAAATTCTACATCCCAACATAATCGTAATCTTTGATATGTGGTGTTTAATCTATCAGTAAATTCAATTTTCAATAATCTATCGTATATATTCAATTTTTTATTTATCATCGTATGTTAAAATAATATAAATCAAAAGTTTATATTTAATTTCTAAAAGTGTATCAACTAATTGACAGAGTTCTCAACTTACATAAAAATATACGTAATGATTTTTTATTCATATATGTGTATATAACCTTTATTTATATATTGCATTCTGTTAAAAATAAATAAAAACATTTTGTAATTTGATAAAAATGTATAATAGAAAATAAATGACATTAATGAGTCACATGAGGAGAGGAGGTGACCAGTGTCATCACTCTCAATATATATGTATAAAAACAAATTTAATATTTTTAGCAAGCCCAATTACAATGCTAAGGGCTAGCAGAATACAGATTTATGAGCTTCTATAAGCTTTGAGTACAAGATTTTTGTTTATCTTCATAATTATGAGATATATAAAATTGTCTATGTTAATGAATTTCTAGTTAATAAAAATAAATAGAGAAGTCTTTTATATTTAATATTTAAAATTTCAATGGCATGTTAATTCATTATTATAAAATTAAAGTATCAATACAAATACAATTCTCAGAGAAGAGAAGTTGAGAAATAAGAAAGAGGATTGTAAAGGAAGCTGAAGGCAACTCCTTGTAGAAATCTCCGGTAGTTCCAGAACGAGTAATTCTACTTTCATTCTTTCCATTGGAAGAATGCTCCAGAGTGATTTGTGGAAGCTTTTTATCTGACAAGTAGAGAAATCCAAAGAGATACAAAGATAATTCAACGCAGCATTCTAAACTTATTTATTTTTATCTTCTGTAAATGTCAACAAAATAACTTTCGAACATATTGCTTGGTAGTCTTAATATTTTGATTATTGTTTCTGATTGAACGATGGCTTATTAGTGTGTTTTAATATTTATGTCACGTTCAAATTTATAATGATTATATCATGCATTTAGAACTTAGCATCAACAAGTTCGTTTCCCAATTAAGCATCCACAATGGTTTTTTTTTTTATATACTGGAGGCAAACTGATTCATTTCTAATCATACACAATGATAGTTTTATGTTTCAAATATATTTTCTTTTTTAAGAAGCTCAGAACATGTGATCGACATGCAAATATATTCATACAATGCTCAAAATGATTTATATATTGTTTTTATTGGAAATAGTGTACACTATTTTTAATAAAAAAGAATAATTTTTTAGTTTTAGGATTTTATATTGAAAATTAAATATGAATATAACATTGACAATAGAATTTCCAAGAAAATTTTCACTAGTGCTCTTACTAGACAAAAGAAATGTGAAAATAGTTTCCTTCTTTTTAATGCTGTATATTTATTCTAAGTTTATATATACAAATCTATGTGTATCTGAGTAATATATTACATGATATAGCAGATTTCCTGCAATGAAATCAAGCTGTTATCTATAGTCACATGGCATGCTATTATGCAATTATAGTTCTAGGCTTACAGTCTTTTTAAAACTTAAAAAAAAAAAAAAAAACGGAAATCAGTTATGGGATTGCAGCTTCTTTCTTATTGATCAATTCTTGCAGTTAATTCCCTAAGTCGGTCGAGAGAAAGGTTGGAGAAAAATAAAATTGGAAAAACCTTTAATATTTATTTACAGGGATATTAATAAATTGTAGAACATAAGAATAAGAACTGGAAGATATAATTTTTAACATTAGTGTAACATAAACGTTTTGAAAATATTCATTTTAAAGGATATAGTTATAAATAAACACTCCTTTATTTTTAAAATAGAAAAAAACAAAATTCGAAGAATGTTTTTCAAAAACTAAATTTTGTAAATAACTCAAGTCTGTAAAGAAAAAATGTTGACAGCTAGACTAAATTATAAAATGTATGGTTTTTTTGTTTTTATTTGACAAATCCCTAATAATGTATACATGTAATTACCTTTTACGCAATTTATACTTTAAAACAAAATTCTAACGAAAATGTATCAAGTATGTACAGAATTGCAACTGAAAAGGTTGAGCGGTCTGCAAAAACAATCTTAAGGGATTTTCTGTTTGTTATTTTGGTTGTCTTCCTTAATTTATAAAAAAGTCTGATAGTTTGCGAATTGTAATTTTTTCAATTAATGCCCATCTTTTCTTGTTATCTGTAAAGTTTGTAGCTTCTGCGTGACAGGCACTTGATAATTTAACAACCTAATTTTTAGAATATCTTGCACTTAAGTTTTTAGTAAATTTTCAAAAATATTATTTTGTGTAAAATTCAATCTTTTATGTTCCAAGGGCTTTCCAAAACATAATTCCATGTGAGACGAATCCTTTAGACAATTAGCATTTACTATGGAATATTGATGAATGGTGGAATTAATTTCTTTGAGGAAGCCTAATTTAGTGGAAAAAACACATTAATTGTTTCATTTGACATAATAAATCTTTAAAAAGGGCTTAATTATTTTTTATTAAAGAGCTTACTACTTATATGTTTGCCTTTGAATCACATATTGATTGGCTTTCGATGTTCGATTGGACTTCAGTAGTGATGCTTTCTATGTCTAAGAGCTTCGAAGTTGGATGGACAGCTGGATATATCCTCATTGCAACCTTCCTTTGTCAGCATTGTTCTAACTCTCTTTTTCGTAATTATCTTGTAGAAGAAATGTAATTATTGATATTTAAATCCTCGCTTCACTGAAACAGCAGTAGTAATAAAAGAAGATTGCAATAGGGTTACATCTATCTGTTCAGCTAATTTGCTGGCCGATATAAGACCGATTATTCTGCAGCGGAGACATACTTATAGTGATTTATGTAATGTGCTACAAATATAACTATAACCGTTATGCAAGGAAGAGACGATAAGAAGGACCTCTTCCCACGGAATTGCTGGAGTGGTAAGGATACACCGCCACTGTAAGGGATACAGGATATATGGCCGTGACGGGTGTACGGTGTCCATGTGCCGCAGGAGTCTGGAGATTGGGTCCTGGGAGAAAGAAGAAAGTTAGAGCTCTGATAAGTAAGGACAATGCCTATTTGGTCTGGGGGAATCATATTTCTCGTCCTATCTCCTTTCACATGTATCCTTATTCTGATTCCTTTTGTATTACCCCCTGTGGAGAAAGTCACAGTCACTATCTGTCTATTACGTAAAGTGCTCAATCTGTGATATACCGGTGTAGGAGTAAGAGATCTGTATCGAAGTCCTAGCCACGCGCTGTGGGTTCCTGCCTTCACGTTGAAAGGCATACACCGAGAGACGAAATCCTGTCCAGTGCCATAGATGTATAGGTTAGCTACCTATAGATGACCCTTCTTTCTCACTCTTAAGTGTTTGCTCGGTGGACAATGTAATGAAGTTAAATTAAAAATAAAAATATTTAATTTGAGGTAAATTTGTTGACCGTGGAACTTCATGAGAGAGTTATCAGGATTTCGGTCTTGAGAGCTGAAGAATAAAAAACTAATTTGTTTGACCACCTCTTGCTACCCATTGAAGCAGACCTAATGTGTTTTATGTGTAGCAAGATGTTTGAGGAAATGTAATAAAATACAGAAGGGCACTATTCTGCAAAAGATGTAGAAATTCAAAATAAAATTCACAAGATATGACAAATGTTCATTTACCTCCGTAGCAAACTGTTAATTACACATTGAAGCAGGTCTTGGCCATTTTCTCTTCCTCTCTCTCTCTCTCTCTCCCCCCCCCCCCTCACACACACACACCTCACAGCCTGCAAGTATGTGTGTGCGAAAGAGAGAGAGTTGATATTTTTTTCTCATATTTGTGTATGTTATGTTCTATATTTTGTCATGTGTGATATGTCCACACATATTTTCATTTACCTAAGTCTTCCCCCCTTCTATTAAATTATTCAATAAAATAAAAAAATAAAAATTACATAATCTATATTTTTATTCCATTATTGTTTCGAGCTTTTCCCTGTAAGCCGTGATATTATCTTTAACTTCACTTTTGTATTAAACACCAGGACATCCTATGTATTCATCAGAGATATACATGTATTACCTCTATGAGTATTATATGAAACTACAACTTACTGCAAAGCTTATATATTTATATAGATATATTTACTGAGTTATTTATATTAATTTTTATGAACGAGAAATTAATAAACTTAATTTTTTTTCAGGTAAATTCTTCAGATACCTTTTCGTTTGTCTCAAATACGTAAGTTTTATATTATTGTTATATATTATAATGTCACTGTTCTAAGCACTGAATTCAAAAACTTCACACAGTCAATATATAAAAAAAACATTTTGATGAAGAAATAACAGTTATAAAATTTACATGGGTTGATGTATGCTCAATTTAATTGTTTTGATTTTCCAAGTATTCTCATTATTGAAATCGAAATTATATTATTTTTCTTATTCTAAGAGAAACATTAGTCTCATTCATATTTAAACGTAATTGAAGTATTGAACTTTCAAGTGAAGGTATGAACAACATTAATTTTGTAAAGTTTATTAGTATTGCATTTTGTTTTAACACAAACATTTGTATTAATATTATTTATATAAACAATTATCAAATATTTGTTCCAAAGTGTAGTTAGAGAGGCAAACCTCTCTGATTCCAAGCGAGAAGGAGTCATTCTTTCCGAAGCCAGTAGGACATGTGGTAGACAGAATATGGAAAATATGGAGTGCAGGTCGTTCACCCGCCACCAGGCTGCGCTGCTGTAACGGTCACCTTGCGTCACAATCCCCCCCCCCCCCTACTGAAATTACCATTTGCCATACTTTATCTCATACCAAAATTAAGGAAAGTGTATCAATTGATGAAATAATCCGAATCAAATTAACGTAATCATTCTTGTAGTAAGTAGAGAATTTGTTGGAGTTCGGTCAAGGTTGATTAGAAAAAATTAAATTTAAAAAAATTATCTGCCGACATTTCATCTGATATTGTATGCCATCTTCAGGGCAGTCATAAGGGTGGGAGGAGACACCTTGCCACCTGGATCGAATTTTCATAACTTATCTAATCTAATCATTATTATTTATTTTGAGTTATTTTAAGTTCACATTTCATTGATCATTCACTGGTCTTATTTAGGAGTAGCTGAAAATATGTATATGTAATATATATATAAATATATAATGAAATATTCGTTATTTTTCCCCCTAATTTGTAAATGTTGGATGAAATCATGAATGGCAAAATAGGAAGAGAGATAGAGATTGGCGGGTTAATTGAGGAACTATTATACAAAATTATTAACATCTTCCTTATTCTTATTTAATTATAATAACATAATTAATTAATTATAACAGATAACATAAAACACAAAACTAGGAAAGTTTAATAACTAAAACTTATTAATTTTCAAAAGTGTAATTTAGAGGTTAGGATGGGCTCTTTTATTTTGAAAACATAGAAATCAACTTCAGCATTTATGTCAGAATAGTAAGCTGTTCAATAAATTAATTCTCATTGGTGGATGGTTAGTTGAGTCTCAAATTAATTATCATAATTTCTTCGATATATTTAGTGTCAAGAAAATTTTTATAGAACGTAATAGTTGTAAAAGTTAATTTTATTAACAATTTTCACGAAAGCGCATATTTAAGAAGATATTTAAAGATGTAACTGCAAAGTTAGCTCGTATTAACCATTGGTTCTTCCCGAATAGTAAAGAGTTAGTCTATGAGGGGCTCGTCCAACCTTATTATCCCCCTTCACCCTCTGCCATTTATATCAAATTGCTCATTCACTCTTATATCTTTAGTGAGAAATGGAAAATTTTTTTATTTTACTCTTTTTCAGAGTGTGATAGACTTTGAGGAGAAGTTAGAGATAAACTTGGGGGTATGGAAAATAATTATTTCAATATAAAGTGATCTGCACAGAACATTGTGACAAAGAGCTATGTATTCTTTCGACTTTGTTACTTCTTTTTTTGTCTTTGTCTCCCCCTAAATTTACGACTGAATTGTACGTTAATGTACTGATAATACAACGTTTTCTCTTAAATATCCCACTTCAACATGCAACGTGTTTCGAACCAGATTGAAGTGCAAAAGTGTCTGCTATTTCATTAACATTCATTCCTAAGTGTGGTTTAATCCAATGAAACAAAACTATCCATCCTATTGTCTTTGCATAAGCGTCCAACATTTTCAACAATAAATTTATATTTTTATTTATTTTTAAAATACATTACTCTCATCCTGATCTCTTTTCTTGTTAATGCTGTGTCTTACTTTCTCTAAGTTTATTTATTACGTATTTACAGTTCAGGCTGTCCGTTTGAGCATACCCTGGTGAAATTGTCCGCATGCAATTCAGTCATTCTGCGATCTATATGCATGCGCGCCCGCGAGCGTTCTTGCGTGAGTACGAAACTGTCTGTGTGTGTGTTATATTATTCTGGTGCTAGTTTGAATATAAACAGGAAGAAAAATCAATCTCTTCAGAGGGGGAGGGGGACTAGGGATAGATTTTCCTTCTTTCTCAGACCAAGAAAGAGTCAGGACCAAGGATTTTGGTCACGAACGTGGGGAAAGTGTCTCCTCACAACCATTACTCGAGTACAGTGTAGGTCATCACCCACATTCTATTGTACCAGACCGAAATTTCTTCTGTTACAAATAAGGTGAAACTCTATTTACAATAAAGAAGGAATTATCCTTTTTTTTTTTCTTCCTTGAAGCCTCTAGTCTAACTGGAAAGCAGGGGCTCGGATACACTAAAAAGAAAAAAAAAAATGAAGCCGTACTTACCATTTATGCCGCTATTTCAGTTTTTATTAATTATTTTTATGTAAAATACAAAAATTAAATTTAACAGTGTAATAAATATCTGTACGGTAAGGAAACAATTAACAACTAAATTCACCACCCAGGAGCCGTGTTAACTAAGCAGATTTCCCATTTTTAATAATAGATAGACTTGAATGAGTGTCAGTGACGATTATAATTTTTTAAGATGGTGATAGATATGGGGATAATATCAAAGAATTCTAAATCTGGCTCTAGGCTGGCAGGGAATCAAGAGTGGGGAAGTACACAGCCAGTTGCATTCGTAAATATCATCCTACCCAAGAGCTTTTCGAACATCTTACTGAATCTAAATTTTATATAATTATTTTTCAATGAATTAAGACGAAGCTATACATATACATATATAAGAATTCCTCATCAGTGGTAGTGTAGTAATAGACTGTCGTCTGAAAGATTCCTGAGCTCTGAGGTTGAGACGTTGAGTCTCGAAGGCGTTCAGCCTAAATTAAATATTGTTCTAACCGAACGAAATTTAACAGTTTTATTATTTCAGGAAGATATGGATGTCGTTTTTCTCTAAAACCCTCTCCTCCAGCTCATTCAGGCCGAATACCCCCCCGAGGAGAGAGAATGTAATAGCGGTCCTTCCCCTCCCCTATCTAAACTTCTCATTATCCGCCATTTTGTTAGTTAATCTGAAAGCTAATTAATTTCGCAGTTCACAGTCTTATGCGAATTCCAGGGGTGAAATGTCCGGTGCATTTTGAGACATTATTTTTCAGAGCGCGCTTAAGGGCACTCCTAATCCGATAATTTTCAGACTTTCCCTCCCTTCCGTGGCGAATGGAAGAAAGCTACACAAGCTAACCTTCGCTAGCCAAGTCCGGATTGGCTGGGAGGAGGGGAGGTTAACCCTCGCCATAACTCATGGACTTGAGCTGATTGATACCTTCTAGTAGAAACCCCTCCCTGGAGGATTACCTCTGTCAAGTAATTCGCCTCTACAAGTACTACTAATGAAATTTAATAATAATTGAAGAAATTTTATAAATTAATTATCCGACTTTATATATTTAAAAGTAATAATTGTAAAACTTTACCAAGAATATGTTCAATTATCTTTTTAATAACTAATTGAATTCTCTATGGTTGGATTAATCCTCGTGTATGTGTACATTTCATTTATCAGGTAATGTAAACTTTGATTTTTGGCAAACAATTACAAGACTAATATATGTTCAAATTAATAAAGCCAAAACAATATAATGTAATAAAGTTATTTTATTTAATTTTTTGAAGCCCTTCAGAAATTCAATAATCATTTATGATTATGATGATGATGCTATGATAGATATCACTTTTAACGAATAGAGAATTTGAAGCGCTTAAATATAAAAAATAATGGATATTTTCAAGCTTAAAAGTTATCAGTATAAAAAGCAACAACTTTTTTTCATGATTTATATAGTTTCTTATTCTCTCTCTTTCATATTAATATAGATTAAAACATTAAACATAACTTGTTATTTAATTTCTTTTTGTGAACCGATTTGTGATTCGTTAATAATTTCCAAACTGAAAGAGGAACAGTAGAGGAGGTTTACAAAATGACAATTAATTAAATCTTTAAACTTGGGAATCTTTTGTGTAAGTTTTATAAATTTCATACAAAATTGTAATATTATTGAGAATATTAACTGTAAAATGTTTTCATGGCATTGTATGCAAAATAAATAAAAGTAAATATTAATAAATTATACAATGCAGAGATCAAGATTTGGCGGTGTCCCTTTCTTTCTTGGGATTTTTTTTTAAATTGTACTTTTTTAATTTTTATGGATCAACTAATATTTTTAATAGTCATCAGATCAACTAATATATGTTCTTGTCGTTATTGTAGAACGTAGCTTTATTAAAAACATTAAAATTAAATTGTCTTTTGAAAATAAATAATAATAATGAACTTCCTTTCCTGGAAGAAAAAAATAATAAGTTGACCTAAAACGAAATGGGGGTTGTGACGTCATACTGTAAACTGACAAGCTCTGCAATCTATTTGCTTATTGGAGAATTCGAACCTCATTGACAGATTGCGAGTGCCGGTAACCTGACATGTGAGGCAATGTTTAGGGTTATCCCCGCTAAATACTATCCTCCATACAAAATTATATTTCCCACCTATGTGTGTCTATAATATAGGCAATGTGGCTTCAAAATGTGTATGAATTTGTGTCAGGTGATGGTCCAGATTTTTCTCAAATTATCAATTAACAATGACTTAACAGATACGTTTTATATTGAAACAAGCAGAAAGATAAATTTGACTGGTTTGAACTCTGCCAACGTTGATCTCAAAATTCTGCAAGACGGATACTTTAAATACGTTTAAGCGAATAGCTGGTGGCGGAAATCGCTCAGATTACGTTAAATGGTATGAGAACTGTGCATAATGCTCGATAAGAATGCAGACATCCGCTATCTATGCGGCCATGATTGTTAAGTACGAACGAAGAACGAGTGGTCAGTGTTAAGTCCTTGAACCGGTACCACCCATTCCAGAGTAGACCTCGGAATTCCAACCCCTGACTCACCTATACAATAAGTAGTCGTCCTGGATGTTAGTCCAAGGCCCAGGAATGTATTTCAGGGCTTTGCCGGAGTCCATCTGAAACACTGCTTCCTATGATGGAGTCCAAAATGCATACAAGATGAAGACATCTGTAAACGCTGATCAGTTACATAAACTGTTAGGTATAGCTGTGGGTATATCTTAGTAGGTGGTTAGCTAATAAGCTGCTTTTAGCTATGTGATATATGTATGCTGAGGATGGAATAAAAACGTTCTTAGCAAGTGTCATCGACTGAACGGGCTCAAGTTGTAACGCTCAAAGAAATGGTGGGAGTTTACAGCAAAAACCAGTATCAAAATTGTTGTTATCGTCGTATCAAGAAAAAAATGTATGTAACTTTATTGGTATTTACCGTTTCTTCTTCCGGATTGGACCGTGTCAAGTTGTTGATGTTGCCGAGCTTTCGCACATCATGTGATGGCTTCTTCAGGGCTGAGTAGAGAATGAGAGCTGTATTTAAACAATTATTATTTATTAAAATTAATGTATTAAAAACAGCTCTCATTCTCTACTCAGCCCTGAAGAAGCCATCACATGATGTGCGAAAGCTCGGCAACTATCAACAACTTGACACGGTCCAACCCGGAAGAAGAAACGGTAAATACATCTGACGACCGCCGAAGCCTACGGGAACTTTATTGGTGTAAAATTTAATTTTCTGCAAAGTATTTAGAATGTAATTAATAAGCTGGGGTGGGTTCCTTTGTTTTTAAAACAGAAAAAACCCAATTCGATATTATAGCTTATTTTCGTATATCGTCGATTGAGTTCGTTGATTGTTGAAGTCAGTAAACTTGGGGGGAGGGAGTAATGACAAAGTGAATTATATTTATTATATCCTCGTGATTTATAATATTATTAGTAATATTATATTGAAAATTAGATGTCTATTTTATTTTATAGCATTTATATATTCTTTATTACTTTCGCGATAATTGCTTATAAAGAAATACATTTAAGAATGCAACTTAGAGATTGCGCACAACAAACCTCCCTAACCTCGCAGTCGCTATAGAGTCCCTATAGTTTTTACATAATCGGAATCTTCGCCATGTATGTAATAATGAAAATAAAAAGTGATAAAGTGATTTTATTTAATGTTTGATGTTTTCAGCGAGCATGAGTTCTTCATATTTTGTAATTAATTCCTTTCTCCACCTGTGACATTTATGCTCTCACCAAATAGAACAAGCTTTCACTAGAGGCGTTAAAATCGACACTTACTCCCAAACCAAAAGTCGTAAATTAGTTTTCACCCCTTTTCTTTTTTCGGCCGGTCGTAATAAAATGTTTCTCTCCAGTATAACAAAACACAGTCACCTATGACAAAGGAGGAGATATACACAGACATACACCCCCTTTTAGAGAAAGTTATTTTATAATTTTTTGTCTGAATCGGGACTACGTCCTTACAAAGAGTATATTTCTTTTTTTTTAATTTCAAACTAAAATATTTACGGGGTAGAAAACTGGGGTGGCGCCAAGCCTTCCAACATTCAACAAATCCAGTCCTATCAATCCAAAACCCTCAGAATAATCGCAAATGCTTCCTATTACGTATCGAATTTCTCTCTTCATCACAATTTTAATATTCCTTTTGTTCAAAACCTCATTTCCTCCCGCTTCATTAGCACAGACCCTGTCCTCCAACTCCAACCCCTACAACCCTCCCCGTCGACTCAAACGAAGATGGCCCCGCGACCTTCTGGGAACATAATCTGTAAACATTTTGAGAGTGGTGTCCTTTGTCACCTTCTCTCTTCATGTGATTGTTATTGAATGTTATTTTTATTTTGTTCTTTGTTTTTCATCGTAATCAAATTAAAAAATGTTTTTATTTAAAAAAATAAAACAAATAAATAAAAGTAAAAAAAAATCAAACTCAAAACTTTCAAGAATCTTTGCAATTAAGAGATTAAACTATTCACAATGTTACCATGACATACTTTTTGAAAACTTTTTGCGGATTTTTACCGATCCAACATTGGAGTTGAATACTCCATTGGGCAAACAGTGCACGAGAAAGAGAACAACACCATGTCGGTCTGAGAATGACAGACCACTCGCCACTAGAATACGAGATACATTCAAATACACGGATTCATTTAAGTATATTGATTATATATTCATTAGTGGAATTAACCCTTTAGATCATTATTCACTTTATGTTTAAATCAATTGAAGGAGAGGGTGGAATTAGTGCAAGACCAAAATTTATAATATTTAAAGCTACGTTTTTATTTGAGTTACCAAAAAATTTATAAATAGTACAGAACATAAAAGGTGTATTATCTAATTTTTTTAAAGTTTATTTTCTTTTACATTTTCAGCAAAAACGCTTATGGAAATTATTTAGTTATATGAGTAAAATGAGTTTGTACATCCCCCACCCTTCCTCAAATATCTGATATGTTTTTTGTACCTAACTTCGAACCATTCTGGAAGATTTCTGATTGCAATCTTCATGTGATTCGGGAATTTTAAAATTTTACTTGAATGTATTTTATAATTATAAACTCTTAAATGATTGAAAAAGACTATTTTCTATAAATAAATTTAGCGCATAGAAGGAACATACCGGGGGTGAAGTTCAAAATTCCTCTGTTTATTAGACTTTCTATAAATAAATTCTCAAGAGAAATTTATTTTAAGTAGGAGTTCTAAAGAATCATAAAGCTATGTTATTTGTTATTTTCCACAAAAGGAAACTCTCTTGTTTCACTAACACTGTCGACATTTCCCCTCGGAATAGCTAAGTAGTTGCTGAGGTGACATACCCTCTGTCAGTGGCAAGTATGTCCAGTATACTGTCAAGGAATATAAGTAGATACAAGAAGCTGAGGAAAACATCGGTCTGTAGCAACCTCAGTAAGAAAGAAAAATTACATAGGAGTTTATAGTCGCCATGACACTTCCATACATTCTGAAGGCCTGTCCAAAGAGAATATAAAATTCACATAACCTCTTTCCAGCAAGTCTGTCACCTCTAACCTTAGGCTTATATTCTACCATGACTAAAGTCCATATCAACTATTCACAGCTTTTGAAATTGATTTCTGCTATTTATGTGTGAGAGCTTGAGAAATGGAGTTGCATCTGACCAACCGGTTATTCAAATTTAGTGTCAACACAGAAGTTAAAAAAATAACAAGAAACCCGTCATACATGAGCTAAGTAAACTAAGGAGATTAACTAAGTATGGAGATAGGTAAGAGAAGAAAGTTCAAGTAGAAAAATCGCTAACATCTGTTACTATTTTTGTATATTACATATAAGGGAAGTAAAATGCAATTTGCTAACATAAGTATTCTGTACCATTTTTTTTTTAAAACGCTTATTAACGGAGATACATAAGAATTTAACTTCAAAGTTGGGCAGGCATCCTTTTTATAAAATATAGGGATAAAAATTCGATGGTTATGTTAATTACCTTTAAAACAAATAATTTTTTTTATATTGTACTAAAAAAAAGTAAATCAAAAATATAAATTCGATTAATTCGAATAATCTTCACTATCATGGTTATTATTTAATATTAAAAAAAAAAAAATTGGAGTGTAAATTTATGAGGAGTATGGGAAGTATTTAAAAATGAACTAGAAGGGTTGAACGACTTCTACTCCCTGTTCTCTTACCGATTAACTCAGTTGTAGCCTAAGGAATATAAACGATTCCCTTCATGGACTCCACCTGTTTTTATTTATTTTATTTATGTGTCAACCCTTAACTATTTAAGTGGTTTTGTTTTCAACTATTAGGGGATATCTACAGGTTGCCATCCCATTTTAAACACCCATGGCTCTTACCCATGGCAGGATAGGCTTTTACTAATAAATAAAAGATTACCCTGGGCGGGATTCGAACCCGCAGCGCCATGATTGCGGGACCCGAACGGATGCCATGAGCTAACCTGGCCCCCACGATCTAATTAGCCATTTTCTTTTCTGCACGTCCTAGCTGCTTCTTACTCCTTGCTGGGATGACTCCGAGGACTTGCCCGGGACTGGAGTAGGGAGACGCGGTGGAGCTGGCCCGGGCTCGCCCCCACAGGAGAACGTACAAGGATCTCGTTCTGGTGAAGGGGACTCGATTAAGTCGACTCTTGCGTAAGCGGGTCCTCCGAGTCCTGAATCGGCCGAAAGAGCTCTGTCGTCCGGATCTGCTTGGAACTTTCATTCCGAGAGGATTGGGATTTCGTTCTGCAGGAAGCGAGGGGAGAAGGCGGCAGTTAAAACTGACAGAACGGCTGTCAATTTGCCGTTATGACATTACCTGTAGACTGTAAAGTCTAAGCTCACTAAGCCGAGCTCAAAATTCTCTTGGACTTTACTACAATTATATGTAATGTTCTCAGTAGAGGGGATAAGAAATCGAAAATGTCTTTCCAGTGTAATACAGTTTTTCCAGATAAACACATATTAGATATATAACAAAAAATTATATGGAACATGAATATTAGAAAATACATTCTAAGGATTATAAAAGACTATTTTAGAGCAAAAATAATTACTAGAAGCCCTCAAACATCGTAAATGTTAAACAATTAATGAAAGGGAATAGAATAAAAAATCTATGGGATAATAAACCATAACTAAATTTATATTTATAAATTGTAGACGTTTTTTCCTCCAAAGCTGAAAGCTTTCCCGAACAAAATCGAACCAAAAGACGGAGGTTTTTCTAGTTTCTAATACATCTGATATTGATTATATGAACACTCAGTTCTAGTCAGCAGGAAATTGACAATCAATTCCAATCAAGTTGTATATATATACTTGAAAACTAATTAAAAAAAATATCCATCAAACGTCATATGTTTTTTTTACTATCGTGACTAGATGATAGCTTTAAAGGGGTTGTTCTAATGAAGATGTACTTATCTTTATTTCAAAAGTTAAAATAATTATGAATTCACTCTTTTTGCGGGGCATAAAGTTCAATTATTTTCAGCGAATTCCGAGGGAATACAGCTGTTGAAATTGCTCTCATAACAGATTTTTATATACACAAGTGTCTATTTATCTTACTGACATTCGGTCAAAATATTTTAAATGCAAATCAAAGTGCTATGTTCGTTATTTAAATAAATTGAACCATTAGGGGTGGAAGATTACTTGAAATGTAAAACGTAGATAATGTTTACAAATATTTATTTCGATTCCTGGCTGGGACAGATAGATTTTTTTATTCTATTCCCTCTCATTAATTGTTTAAAATTTACGTGGGATAATAAACCACAACTAAAAAAATATTTATAAAGAAAAAAAAANCGTAAATTTTAAACAATTAATGAGAGGGAATAGATTAAAAAAAAAAGTAAATGACGAGAGTCGATAAAAAGCTAGACAATGTCAGCTCCTTCCAGCATAAGACGGTGTATTCGTCTTTCTCGTGGGTTAGGCTCTCGCTATTTTGGGATTTTTAAGAAGTTATCTAGCTTGTCCCAGTAGTGTAATGGAAGCATACCGGCCCAGATAGCGGGAGATCTAGGTTCGAGTCCTGGCTGGGACAGATAGGGTGGTTCAAGTATGAAATTCGCCAATTAGGGATGAATTGTCTTTGCTCCTGCATGACGGACTTTATTTTCCTACAGCCCTCTCAAAGTGAAGACCGTTGTCAAGTCCTTGTCTCCCTGGACCGCGTGGGAATCCTCTTTGGGGAGGAGCTCCCCTCATTGCCGATACTATTAATCAGCTGTTCGTGATCGATCCGTTCGAAGGGTAACGTGCCATTAGGGTCCTCTTGCCGTAAATAACTTTCCTGAGGGAACGTGGCCCTCAGCCTGGTCACGTCGTGGAGGAGCAAGTGGGAGGAGTATGTTGGATGCCCGCGCGACCTCCTGCGTCAGAAAAGAATTGGTAGTCGTGTTGGTAATACTTCGTTTTGCTTGATTTATAAGTTTAAGTTGATTGGTTAGTTTTTGTTGTGGACCAATTTCCTTTCGAGATCTTGCCAATTTTGGTGGAAATTCTGAATGGTTATTTTCTTTATTATAACTGTAACGAAATGTCAATAATCTCTCTCTCTGAATTATGGCATATTTATGATTAAAGATAATGACTTACTGTCCATTTTTATTTTTTTAATTTTGTCCTATTTTACTTACTATATTGGCTTGAATATCTCACAAGTCCTCCTACATTTGAATATTAACTAAATATGTTCTGGAGTATAGATATAATGTGAAAAATATCACTGATTTTTCGTATTTGCTCCCGTCTGATGATTGTAAATAGCCCAAACAGGTTATTAAAAAATTACTGCAAATCTAATAAGGCAATATATTTTATTCGTTTGTTTTTTTTTGCCATTGATATTATTATTAGATAAAAAAAATGTGTATTTTTAAATAATCTGCTTACATTGTAAATCATCTTCAGGGCTATCATGAAGGCAAAAGGGGTCATGATCATGAAAATGTGAACTTAGGGACAAGACGTCCCATCTCGTCTCCATGATAGCCCTGAAGATGGCTTACACTGTAAGCCGAAATGTTGGCAGATAATTTTAAAGACACATTTTTTAAAGTTTGCATTTTATTGGATCTACCTTGACCGAAACCCTACAAAAAACATCTAATAATACATTTTAGTAGTCCTTAGGTCATTCTTTAATTCTTCAGTTAAATATGTTGTAATAGGAACGGGATTCCCAATTTTATATTGAATAAAATTTGTGCATTATTAAACATGGGCCAAAATATTAACTCTGTATAGGTTTTATATAAACATATATATATNTTCAAGGCGTCTGGTGTTAAGTCACTTTGGCGGTATATATATATATAAAATAAGAACAGGTGGGAGAAAGAGTGTGGTGGACACAGAAAAATTTAAAAAATACCAAGAGGAACATTTTGGGGGAGATTTCTCCCCCTCCGTCAGTGAGGAGTGAAGAGAGACTAGGCTCCCACTCCTCTCTGACTTTTTTAAATAAAAGATTCTTATTACAAACGTTTATGATAGTTAAATTTTGGTTGATATAGGACGAGGAGGTAAAGTCCTTCATAGAGAGACGAAAATTTATAATCGTAATATTTTTTTTTGTGTGTGTGACGAAAAGTAAAAAAACATAATGGGTGCAAATTTAATTTTATTGGATTTATGTTTCATAACACTTTTACGAAAAAAACTCTTATTAAGTAATAAATTGACGAATGTAACTACGATGGGTGAGCGCTACCACCACTCTATCTTCTTGGCCAGTCTAGAGAAAACTTTAAGTGGATATTGTTCTCTCATTGTTCTCTTTGGCTTTTAATTTATATTTTCTTATTTACTTTTATTTATATCCATAATTAATGAAAAATAGGAAATATACTCAGATTACACTGTTTCTGCGTGAAGAATATTTTTAAACAAAAAATGATTGCACCGCTTTTGTTTTTGGTTTTTGCTGTCAAGTTCATTTGTTTTTCGGCAGCTTACTAGAATAATTTCTTCATTGTAATCACGTTGTTTAAGACATCGTTTAACATATATGTATTTGTGAAATGGCTTTCAAACCCGTTCCAACAGTTTCCAATAGCTCAGATGAAGAGTTGCTGAACGTAGAAATTATTTGTAGAAATTTTTTTTCTTTTTTAGCTACGGTCAAGGTTAATAAAAAAAATGCAATTTAAAAAATTTGTTTGTGTTACCTGCTGACGTTTCGGCTTATATTATAAGCCATCTCTTCAGGGTTATCATGAAGGCGAGAAGGGATGTAGTGTCGTCTGGTTCTTGACTGAACAATGAAGGTTTTGATTAACCTTGACTGAACCCCAACAAAAACAAAAAAACAAAATCTAATTATACTATTTGCTTAAGTTAAAAAATATAGAATTCAACTTTGACCACTCCTGGAAGTAATAAGTATAATTATAAAAAAAAAAAAATGAAATAAATGAACCTTTCCAGTACTCTCTTTTTCTTTGATTAAAAACTTAGAATCTCTGGAAGGAACTGGAAATTTATAGTAGAAAATCCATGAACAATTTGGGCGTAATGATCTAAGAGTTGATCGCCCCTAAACCCGATCCTACCTACCTACCAATTCATGAACTAACACAATATCTGCTTAGTATTCATCTTCGTTGGAAGTCTAATAGATAAAATTAGATTTAAAACATTTATTTTATGGCAGAATGCGGAATCGGTTCTTAAGATTTGATTCTTCGTTCCAGTTCCTCGACTCATGTTGACTCGAGGAGCGATACTCCTTAAGGACGGGAAAGCGTACCAGTGTTTTCCCACAAGACTGAAAGCACAAACAAATCCAGGACGTGCAGAATTGGATTACACTCTGTCTGCAGAGCGTTTTTCCGCCCTCCGGAAGATCCGGGTCGCTAGCCAGCAGGAGCCATTAGACGGATTTGTGAGAAAGATGACGCCTGATTTTGAAAGGCCCAATTTTTTCTCGTAATATTGGCCCCCCTCCCCCCTTTGGAATGTTCCCAGAGAGCCTTTGTCTTGGAAATGGTTTTTCAGGAGTGCTCACTGGAGAAGGGAAAGCTTCGTCATGTCGTCGTATAGGATTTGCTTGTGATACTTGTAGAGATTAACTATGAACAAGAATTATGTATATAAATAACACCGGTCTGAAAATATAATTTATAAAAGCATATGTATATATAAACTTAAAAAGTTCAATTAGGCTTCTACGGTCTCCGGCCATAATAAATAATAATAAGTACTTCTTCCACCTTTACGCTTAAAGTAAAAAAGTTACTTTTTACCGAGCTTTCGCACATCATGTGATGGCTTCATCTGGGCTGAATAGAGAATGAGATCACATGATGTGCGGAAGATCGGTAAAAGTAACTTTTATACACGGTCAAGCCCGGGAGAAGTATTTATGAATATATAAGCTTACTTATTTTCTTTTTATGTAATCTATGGTTGTTAATTTATGATAAAAATAAACAAAGCTAGAGATTCAGTCACTTTTGCAAACAATAATTTGCAATACTCATAAGTAGCCTTTAACTTCAAAAGGAATGTTGAAAAATAATGGCTTAAAAAAAAATGTTAATTTGTTGGAATTCGATATATTGACATACTTAAGAAATGTTGAATAATTAATACCCAAAATGAGAGTAATTTAAGGGTTTGAGAGTTCCCTTTGAACCTATCCTTCACTACCAGACCTAATAATAGCCACTCCTCAGTTCTAAATTTCATTCATTATTCTTTCCTGGCTTGAGATAAAATTAATTATTTAATCATTTATTTTTTTTTATTAATCTGAAGAACAAATGGAAGGAATACCAGAGATTTAAAAATAAAGCAATTAATGAAATCTACCTTCACATAAAAACATTTTTTTAAATAAATTCATTTTACCTTTATTCCGGTTGCTCAATTTTTACCAATCCACATTATTCAGATTTTGATGTTTCTGAATTATATTAAGGACTAGATCGCTTATTTATATAAATATTTATGTTGTTAACTGTTTGTTGTGAAGTACAGTTGTTCAGTACAGTACGACCGTCTATTACGACTTCTAGCCAGCAATGAGTAGAATAGTTTTGTAGTGTAACTCTTTTAATTTATCTGAATGTATAAAATAATATTTGAACTGGGTTTTCAGTAATTCATTTGCCAATAGCCTAGAAAATATATTTCTTTAGTCTATTATAATCAATATATGTGGATACTATAAAATTATGAATTAAACAATACAAAATATAAACACGGCGGTTACTTACTCTTGTAGAGGGCCATAACTCTTATGTATTTCACTTAGGTGTCATTTCTTAAGATTGCGGGGGTGGGGGGATCACCGGGAAAGGATAGGAGGTGTTCGCGATGCTTGGATTGACAAAATAAAATGTTGTAGGGTCTTCCTAATTGATAGTAAAATTCTTACTTTTCCAGCAAGGGGGTTCAAATATGTTTTGATGTTATCTTTAACTACTCGGGTTTGCATTTGCCTCGGGAATTTAGAATAGGGGGGCGACCTGAAGATACCTTTTCCTCCATAACCGTAAATGCTTGAATTGAAAGAAATCAAAATTATATAATAACTTTAGATGTTACAAATCAATCACTAATCAAGGCATTACATCACACTTTGAAAACGTTACATAGCATTTTGTTTTGAAAATTTTAGAATTCTCATTGTTCATATATACAATTAATCAGCGTTTCCACCAATATTAGACTAATTACTTAATTTTTTAATGAACAAATATTTTTTTTATTAAATAGTATTTTTCATTATTAATATTATCAGCCATTATATTTCTCGATTTCAATGTTCTCTATTTATGAACTTTAAATATGACCTTTAACTGTAAAAGATCTACCATACAAATTGATTAATTTTAAAGTTTCATATTTGTGAAACACTTTCTGTGGTTAGCTTTCTTTTTTTTTTAATAAGGGTTGAAACTAGGAAAAATATGATTCTCTGAGAATGAAAATCTTTTAATAACTTTATGTCAGAACAATAATCAATATTACCAATGGACCATCGTAAATTAAAGCCCTTTACTCAGGTACTACTGAAGTTCGCTAAACTAAGCGAATTCCTCAATCCCTCGTGTATGTATATATATATATATGTATATACACATGTACGATGATTGTATTTGAACTTTACTTATCATATAATTCCCACGCTATTTTTTTAATCAAAAACCAAATCTGTTTTGAGTTTCGTTGCTCTAAGCTAAATGTTACACCCGCTGAAACGAACGAACAATTTTCACTCGTGCCCTTGACATCTCAGGCAATCCTCCATTCCGATTCTGCTCGATAACAAACACATCATTTCACATTTAGAGCGACCTGTTAAATTTGATTGCGTAATAATGAACACAATATTATGTGTGCCACAGAACACAAACGGTGGCTTATAGAGCGTGAAAGACACGCACCTGCATCTCACACACATACACTTATGAGTTATTCGCAAGTCAAAGTTCCTGGATTCGATTCCTGGTTCAACTCAAACGTAACCTGGGATATTGGGTTCGTTTCCTCTTGTGTTCCCACTATTATTTCCTCAGTTACTGACTGGAGAGCGCTATAGTCGCGGTGCTAGTGTTACAACTGTAGGATCTAGCCTTCTTGCGGAGGTTGTTCCCAAGGGGAGAAAAAAGGAAATGTTCACCATATTTTTTAGATCCGGCAGTCTACTGGGGACAGCTATGGGAGTAAACCCTTCCAATTTCTTCTAGGTAGACGGGATTTGGCATATAATTGAAGATACTGTATCCAGTGTGTGTGCAGGAGACAAATATAGATCTCTGAGGTCTAGCCAAGGGACATAAGTACAATCATAAAGTAGCTATAGATTCCTCAGGTCTTTATCGACAAACAAATAATAGTATATACTTCTTTTGTAATACAGTTGTATCATTTCTGATGTTGGATCAGAAGAAAAGACCAAAAAATTTCCAAAATATCTGATATCAGAACAATAGCTATACGCCTTCAAAAACCCCTATAAGGGGCAGAAGTATTAGGAAAAGTAATATATTAATAGCAACGTAAAATGCATTTTCTAATTTTTAATCTTCTATTTAACGAAAACACTGAAGTATTGCTAATTTAAACAAATATTATACTTTTTGAATTATCTACATGTTAGAAGTGTTTAAAATGTTTATANTATATATATAATTTACTTACAGTATATGTTTATATTTTATATCGGTAAATAATGCATTTCTAAAAGTGTCAGGATCTCACCTCTCTTTTAGTTAAAGAAACCCATTCATCATATGAGCTTTCATCTACATACTAATGAACTAATTACTTTTTCCTTCAAGGTATCAGTTTTTAACGAGGAATGAGGGAGGGGTTTAGAGGAAGATGAAATTCTATAATCGAATAAATCTTTGCTAGTATAATTTTTTTTTAAGTTATTGATCATGATAGGTGTCAAGAATTACTTTTAAACATTTATGATCATCATATTTTAACAAAAGGGTACATAATAAAATTAATAAAAATTCATTTTCCGGTCGACTTAGAGCCAGGTATCTGAAGTCGTGTCGGGAAGTTGTTCAATGACTTGAACTTGGAAAACATCATTAAAACTCATTAAACGACTCTGAGCATGCCTTGCTATGGGAAGAGGGGACTATGGTTATTAATCCTGAGATTTAGGGGCTTAGTACATTTTCCTACGTAAAAAGCAGAACAAAAATTACATTGAAGCGGATATACACCATTTTCGGATGTGCATGTTGATGAGGATTGGATCTTACATGTTATGTAGGTGCTTACACTGGGGAACGTGTTGCTAGTTTTTGTAATAGGACAGGATAAGCATCTGCTTTGGTAAATTTGTAAGGGTTTGGGTAGACTTGAAAGTTTTTTTTTTTAAGTACTCCGCTGTCCACTCTCGCTATTGTGATTAAATAAGTCATTTACTATTGTGTACATCCAACTTTAATGAAAAATAAAGAATCTTCTTATTTTACACTGTTCCTTCACAGAATTTATTATTAAAACAATCCACTAAATTTCCTGTCTAACTTCCTTGATCTTGAAACATATATCAATATACATATAAATGTTCCTGAGCCATTAAAACTAAATCGCAAACTTGTCCATTGCTTTTGTAATAAATTTTGAAATTTTATTTATTTTTATATTCATTCATTATCTTCTTTTCACGAAAAAGAAGCCACTTTAGCAGACGCTGTGAGTAGTAAAAGTATTGATCTAGGAGAGTCGGAGCTGAGTTAGTGGCTCCTAATGCCAATTAAGAAGTAGATAACCACTACGATATCTCGAGCATGGCAGCATTGATCCCCCCACCCCCCTAATCACAGCTTTCAGGGAATTTACTTTTAGAATTGTTTCGAGTTTTTGATCATATAAAACAAGCGTGACAGACAGTAAATTGCATTCAAATTTTCTTTCGCACTGCTGTATCTTGAGCTCTCATACAGGGTTTTTCCTTTTGAACTGTTAGGTTGATGTACTGTTGTGGTCAAATTTTACCCACTAAAATTGCATACTCACAGTAAGCCCAATAGTGCTCGTTAGATTATATTTTGTATGATTTATTGTAGTGCCATGTTATCCCACGTTCACAGTTACTATACTGAGATTTGTTCCTGATGATGTGAAAATAAAAAAACATTAACAATTAGCAATAAATTAAAATTAGCAAAATACAGCTCCACGCATGAGCAAAAAAAAAACCACGAATGTTTGCGAATTTTGTGATTTTTAACGGACCAAATTATCTTAGAATTGCTAATGGTAATAGAAATTTTTGCCAAAGGCAAGTATACATATAATAATAACAGGTAGTATTTTTAGCTACTCCAATTTAGTATCTGTCTGAAATTCGTCTTGGCAGGATATCAGAGCATGAATAGCTTGATTCTTCTAGAAGCAAGGTCGGATGTTCTCAAAAGTATTGGATTTGTATGCGATCCTTCTTAATCCCATATTGTGGGTCGAGCATGACGCCTTGTGCGTTGTTTACGTTGGCGGCCCGGGGCTCTGGGACATCAGCAGGCGGACAATAACCGAAGACGGGATTGAAAAGCTCGTCCCGCCGTAATTAGGTCGGTCTTGGACCACAATACCAAGGGTAGACTCTTTGTTCAGGGTGGTGGCCGGGGGTAAACAAAGAGGCGGGGGTGGGTACCGCAACTCACTGTCGAAGGCATCAGGATCGTCATCGGGCTTTCTTCTCGCGCGACTCTTCGACAGGCATCAGGAAGGGAGCAATCCTCACCAACATCCTCAAATTTGAGTGTATGTAGCGAATTTAGTTATTGCTTAAGGAATTACATTTTCGGGTCCCATAGAATCAGTAATTTAACTTATACAGCTAAGGACTCTACTAAATCCCACATATTATATATATATATATATGGGGTCTAATATAACTAGCAAGAATAATCTATAACTTAATAGTAATAATAATTATTCTTTTAATGTAACAAAAAAATTAGTTTTAAAGGTAAAAATTTGGTGTATATCAAACATTATTATTTATTATGTATCATGTATTATTTTATTTAAATGTTTATAGAGGGAGGGACTATCTACTGGTAAACACTCTATTCTAAATACTCATAGTACTGCGCAGGCTCATATTTCTTAGTAAAATTGTGCATACGACGGGACAAGGTTTACGGTACCCAAATGGACCCCCTTGGCTATGCCAGTGCCCCTTTAACAAAAGTTAACTATAAAGTCCAAAAAATATTCCCAAAAAGAATTCTAACAATATTGACAAACACATGTAATCTCAACCTATCAGGGAATGCTGGGTACCATCCCTCCATGAACCAGAATTTTAAATTTTGGCCTCCCTCTTAATCCCCACTCATTTATGACGAATTTCAACGTTTTCAAAAAATAGGCTTTATATCGAATTAGGTTTCATTATTCCTAAAACTGTTGAAGCTAGAGGACATGCAGGCAAATAAATACACTGGGGGACAAAAAAACCGGCGCACCTGGAATTTTACCTGAAAAATGCAGATTAAATAATTATTTTTGTGTGCGGTGTAATAACTGGCACGACAGATCAAATGGGAGTACGATTCCTTATGTTTTGACAACAAATGTCTTAATCCTCTCTAGGATTAATGATATAAACTGANGAAAGTAAAAATCCTGATTTCATCTTTATTGTAACTCTAACGGAAAAAAAATCAATTTATATATTTAAAAAAAAAAGGTTTAAAGTGCAATATTTAACATTTATATTCTAACAAAAATTTATGAGAACCGCTTAACCATTCTACCTGCTCAACCAGTAAGCAAGTTTATTTTTAACCTTGATATATTTTACAGCCATTGTCCTGTTCGGCATCTAAGATACATTTTCTCAACAACTCTCACATATTTTGATCTTTAAAAATGGGAGATCTGTTTAAACAACTTCTATTAGCGGGACGGAATTTATTGGAACAGTACAACTTTGCTTTGCATTTACCAGACTGGATATAAACTAATTTCAGGATCTCTGATAGAAACCTATTGTTTATAGCCAATTGTGGATGTAATAAAAAATAGTAATATTTATTTCAAAATATTTGAAAACCTCCTGTATCAACAATTCTTAATACATTTTTGAATGCTGTTATTTTTATTTATTTCTATGCATTTATTAACGATTAGTATAGGAATATCATTTATTAGATGATTTTAGTTGGAGTTCGGTCAAGGTAGATAAAAAAAAAAAAAAAATTAAATTAAAAAAAATTGAATTTTTTGAAAAGATTATCTGGCAACAGTCATGGAAAAGTGACCTTTGGGACAGGACGTCCACTCTCGTATTCAAGATAGGCAGCCCTGAAGATGGTTTACAGTGTAAGCCGAAACGTTAGCAGATAATCTTTTAAAAAATACACA
Source organism: Oncopeltus fasciatus (assembly GCA_000696205.2). Classification (NCBI taxonomy): domain Eukaryota; kingdom Metazoa; phylum Arthropoda; class Insecta; order Hemiptera; family Lygaeidae; genus Oncopeltus; species Oncopeltus fasciatus. The sequence continues at coordinate 203,935 of KZ807292.1, read as the reverse complement.
TTTTTAAAATTTGTATTTTTTTTTTTAAGGGTCTACCTTGACCGAACCCCAACTTAAAACATCCAAGAATAATATCTACGGTCAAAAACACTCTCCATTTGGAATATCATTTATTGTTTTTATATTTGTTATATTTAAAAAAAAAATTGTAATATACATTTAAATCTCAAAACCAACAATTATTTGTTGTACTTCTTTATACTAAATCGAACCTGCATATTTACATTGAAATGTAATGTACTAAACGTAGTAGATTTCTCGTTATAAAAGAATTTATTCCAACCACGGCACTAAATTTGAGAAAGGATTTCACCTCAAGGAAACTGTATCTCCTTCACCAAGGATGAAATACATTATAAATAAAGCAGAAAATGTATGTTGATGTTTGTCGCTGACTCGAGGTATGCAGGAATCACTCATGGGACCAAGGTGAACGGGATTTGACAGCTACTTCGAAGGATAAAGTTTTATTTGAATCCAGTTAGACAGCTAAACCACTTTCTGGAATGTTGCATCCTGAAGGATTAAACTATTTTAGAAATGTGTATATGTCTGTGTTTGTGTGTGTTTGTCTATATATGTATTTTTGTGGATATGAATGTGCACTCTTAAAATTTGCCGAAGTGATTTCACTTCGGAATATCGAACTTTAGTGGTGTCAGGAGAGCTGTGAAAATTTACAAACACTTTTTTTTTAGCCTATTTAAAAAAATCATCCACCGTGAAGTATTAATTTTTCGAGGAATTTCAATCTAATGATTTTAGAAATTTTGTAGTAACCATATTACTTAGAAATATTTGAAGGGTTTTTCTTAAGAGTATGTTAGCTGACTTTGGGTATCATAGTTGGGAAGATGGCCGTGGTTCGGTGAATGAGTTTTAAATAGATACAAATTTTTTAACCAAACGTTTTCATTTATGCCGACTTTTCGAAATTTCAGATCTTCTTCAGGGAGTTTGATGTTTGTTACTCAACAATACTTACATTATACATACATACATACATACATATATATATGTGTGTATTTGTATGTATAATGTAAGTATTACGTATGTATATATATAATGAAACACTTGAGGCTGCGATAGATAGTAATCATGAACAGGTGGGATAGAGAGCGCAGTGCACATACAAAAATAATAAATCACAAGGAGTAAAATTTTCGGGGATCTCTCGCCCTTCGTCGGTAAGGAGTAAAGAGAGTCGCTCACACAGCCTATGTGATGTGTTGCAGAAGGACTCAAAGGAAGGGAAAGGTGATTGGATTTTTCCTAATCCTCGTACTGTTGGCAATTGATTCCAGGTCTTAAAGTGGCTTTGAGAATGTGGATTTAGGCGCGCTCTCTCGTCTTCAGTTGCAAATCTAAAGTCGCGTCGGGAAGTTGTTCAATCACTTGAACTTGGAAAACATTATTAAAACTCATTAAACGACTCGGAGCATGCCTTGCTATGGGAAGAGGGGACTATGGTTATTAATCCTGAGATTTAGGGGCTTAGTACATTTTCCTACGTAAAAATCAGAACAAAAATTGCGGGTATACACAATTTTCGAATGTGCATGTTGATGAGGATTGGATCTTACATGTTAAGTAAGTGTTTTCACTGGAGAACGTGTTGCCAATTTTTCTAATCGGACAGGATAAGCATCTGCTTTTGTTAAGGAGCTGCTTTTGTTAACGCCAAGTACCTTGCTTTGGTAAATTTGTAAAGGTTAACTTGAAAGTTTTTTTTTTCCATCAAGTATATCTTGGAGGGTGGGGGGTTTCCTGTACGTTGTCAGGTTTTTGTGATAGTAGGGAGCTGGTGGATGGATTGTTCTGAATAATAGGGAGGGCTTCGTGTATCTTGATCTTGAAACCTGTCTTGATTGCTCTCTCTCTATATATATACATATATAATCTATAGTTTTATTTATGATTACTTGATAAAGGTTAAAATGAATCTTTCACGAATATTGAAGTAAAAGATCTGTCACTACACAGAAATAACAGAGCACGTTTCCTAAAGGTCGTTTCAAGTGTAAAGAAGGACTTTACTGATATCTACTTGACTGTAGTCCATAAACACAATGGGCACTAATAGCATACATAGGAGAAAAGGGGCGTAATAATCTAAGTGTTGATCGCCCCTAAACCCGATCCTACACAGGAGAAAAGTGTGAAATTCAGTTACCGGCCGTCTCATTTCGGGTTTTGTACACATACCCAGAAAATATATCACAACCTCGTATTATTCCGTGGACTCAATGATTAGATTTCCTAGTAAACTTCAGTAAGTTCCTCTCGTGAGTTTTTTTTAGTGTCTTATTTTCTTATGAGTTCTTTTTTTTTTTTTTTTATCATTGTAGAAAAATTACATAAATCATAATAAATCTTTTACCACTCCTTTAAGAATAATTGAGACGTCTAAAGGAGGAGTCAGATACCGAAAGAAGAAGAAAGAGAAGGAGTGAGGAAGACAGTAAAGAAGGTGTAGTGAAAAGAGTTTTGTGTGTGAGAAAGAGAGCGAAGGAGTGAGAGAGAGTGATACTGAAACCGCCCTAAACTTTGATATATTTTTAAAGTTAATTCATGCTTTAATAACAAAGGCAATCGCGTTATTTGGGGTTATAAAAGTGACAATAAATTCCAAGAGATGGGATAATAAAATGGCTAACTCATATCTTGAAGGCACAGTAAAGAGTCAAAGACCAACATAAAATTTTATTTTACAGTAAAAGTCATAATGTTGATGTCTCCATTCACAAAAATCTTGGCATCTGAGTTTCTTTCCTATGAACATTCGTCAAGAAGTTATTTTTTTTTTTTTTTTTTTTTTTTAAATAAACTTTATTAAGTAAATAACCCCCCTTTGAATGGTCCTATTTCATTCATTCAATAACACATATGTTTGATCGTATGGAATTTCTATGAGAAGAGTTTCAACAAATTGTAACAATATAATCAAAAGGCAAGTAATGATACTGATTAATGATAAAGGTAATATATTGGATTACAGGTACAGAACAAATCACTCGTTATTGTTTGTTATAATATAAAAAAAAAAAAATTTCCGTTCTATGCTCAAAAATTCATTGTCTTCAAACCAAAGTGCATATGAGGTTGATTGAAAATATTACTAGTTCAAGGCACAATATTAGGGTTTTTGCTATTGTTTTACCTTTCAGAATCTTTTAAATTAACAATACTTTTAAATAGTATACAAAAAAATTTTCAAACCCACATAATTAATAATATAAGACAATAATGTATTAGCAACTAATAAATAAGAAATAGAACAAGTTGAACAAAATGCTACTGAGGCCGCTTTTGAAAAATGAAAAATTTTCCCCTCAACCTGTCTTTGAAAAATAGAAAGGATATTCTTTCATAGTGAGATTCCCTTTTTTAAGAAGCGTTTACGTTCTTCAATCCCTAATGACTTTGTAATTACAACGTACTTTTCTTTTACAGGATATTTCTTCTCTTTATATTTTTTTTTTATATTTAATAAATGTCAGCGCATTATTGTTTAATTTAATTCAAGTTTCCTCTACTTTTAGAGCCATTTCTTTTATCTTCGCGATTTTTTTTCTCAAAAAGTTCTTGTCCTCCTCTTTCTCATTAACTTTGTCATACATCTCCTTCAAAAAGATTCTTTCTTTGAACAAAGCAAATATATATCCTTTTTGTTGGGAACTTTAATTTATCAGAGATAAACATTTATTCTCTTTGAAGCATCATACATCTGTTCTTCTGAAACATGGCGTTCTGCCTTGTTGACTCTGTACAACAATGAGCTCATGTCAAAGAAAAAATTCCTTCCTAGACTGGCTATTCCGCAAAAAAAAAAAAAAAAAAAAAAAAAAAAAAAAAAAAATTACCTGAGTAAACTGACAGAGTTCATATATTTGTGACAGTTTTTAGAAAATTACAAGCTTCTTAGATAGCAGTTTAGCTCGATAGTTCACGATGCAGTGTCTGAGCGGTCTTGCATGGTTTATCAAAATCTCTATTAGGATTAGGATTAGGATCAGGTTCTAGAGCGATCAACATCGTGGTTATTCCGCCCTGACTGTTGGGTTAATTAATTGTTTCATAAATGCCTGTTTCTCTTAAAATGCACATAAGTTTGAATTCATGGTTTGCCAGGGATGCCGACAGTTATCTTGGAAGGTTTTTGCATGTAAATAGATTAGTGTAATATGAGCATTCCTCGACGAAATGTTGAACGCTCATTTGAGAGCTACATTTAGGGCATATTGGTGGTTGATCTTTAGTGATTAGATGCATGTGGGTAAGATTGGTGTGACTTATTCAAAGTTTGGTTAGTACGATTTCTTCTCTTCTGTTCTCTCTATTATAATCCATGTATTTAGACGTATATGGGAACATAATTTAGTGTGGTTCTTTATAAAATAGACATTGAAACATGTTTTGTTTATGAACTTTGACAGCTGACGTATTGACGTGAAAGCATTTGTGGTTTTCTAGTTTCATTTTATTTATACGACGGGTCTCTATATTATTCATTTATACATCCGCTTCAAATACCTAGGGCTACTCGATACTGCGATTTCAAAATAAATAAAAACAAAGAGAACTTAATGGCTATGGAATAATTTCTGTACAATAACAAATTAGGTTATTATTATTTTTGTGACATTGAAATAGGTAATGTTCAGACTCATCCAAAAAGCTCAGAGTCTTGGCAATGCCTCCGATTGTCTCACTCGTTTTCCTGCTCTCGATTAACTTATTTTTGGATAATAGTCAATTTCCTACGGACTTGCTAGGCTACCGAAAGTAGCTGTATGAAGGAAAACTCTTCTTAAAGGCTTGAAGAATGAATTCAAACCGCTCTGGGAGCCAGCACGACCATTCCCCGAGCAACTCTCCACTTTGAAAGCCCCTAGTGGAGGTCGGTTGAGCTAGGTTGAAGGGGAACACGAAAAGTTGTTGCCTCCATGCCGGAGAGATGGAGTTTCCAGTTATACTTTTTCCAGAAGTTACAACTACCCTGAGTAAACTTGTGTATCATCGAACCTCCCTCTTTGTTTTAAACAAAACTACGTATATTGTCGTTGGTTTCTTTTTCTTCTTCTAACTTTCCCTCTTTATTTTTTCAACTTTCCCACACCTCTCAGTTTAGTTTCCATAACAGCTGCTTGTTATAAATAATTATATTCAAAATAATTCAATGGAAGAATGACTTATTCAAAGTTAGTATTTATTAAAAACTTCCTCTCTCTCTCTCTCTCTCTCTCTCTCTCTCTCTCTCTATATATATATATATATATATATATATATATATATATAGACACATACGTTTCCATATATATTTGTTTGTGTGTGTGTGTGTATGGATGGTGTGTACTGATAATAAAACTATTTTGTTGTTATCAGCCGGTACCCTGAAGAGGAGAGCTCACTACCTCGGTCCTCCTCCATCGACAGCATGGTGGAGAGTCGGGCCTGCAATCCCCTCGCGAGGAAGCTCCCGTCTCCACTACTTCCGGGCAGGCCGCAGACACCCCTCAGCCCTTCCGTCGCCAGGAGGATGAAGGGACAACGAGCCGCCAACGGTGAGTACGCACTTCTAGTCACAACTCCCTCAGATAATGCCTACTAATACAAATAGTATTTATAGTAAGTTCAGATAAGTTCGTAAATAATCTTATCAGAAAATATGAATATATTGTGTAATTTATAATACATAAATAT
>KZ807292.1:132370-185822 GCA_000696205.2 Oncopeltus fasciatus | reverse complement strand
TATAATAAAAACTGGAGAAATAAAAAGTGTAGAGTATACACAAAAAGATAAAATAAACATAAGTAAAATTTTCAGGAATACTTCTAGCCCTTTCAACACTCGCTCTTCGTCACTGGAGAGGAGTCTCTCTTCACTCCTCCCTGGTGAGCCTGGTTAGAAGGGCTAGAAGTATTCCTGAAAATTTTACTTTTATTTATTTTTTCTTTTTGTGTATACTCTACACTTTTTATTTCTTCTCTTTTTATTAAATATATAATTTTGAGTTGACCTAAATTTTATATATTAGATTATTCTAAATCAGGGGAGCTTTTTAAAAATGATTCTGAAGTTGGAATATGAATATTGGAACAATGTAAGTATATCGGCTCATAGTTCGCAGACTACATTATTCATAAAGCTATTGTTTAAATATCACATTTGAGAAACTATCAAGTGAATTTACAATTAAAAACATTCCATCACTTCCTAACCTAAGCAGATTTCCCTAGTTTTATTATTAAAATAAGAGACTATTAATGGAAGAGTATAATTAAATAAGAGAAAATGACTAAATTTATCTTACACGCAGGAGAGGAGAATGAGCATAAATCATTACTGCATTAAATTTACCCGCCACCTGAATTCATCATTGTCAAATGGGTTCAATTGGATTCCTAAGTCATATCAGTCAGTCTATTAAGAAATACTTTGAACGGTTTTTAAAAGTAAAAATTAAATTCTAATATACTAAATAATGTGCTAATGTCTATTCCACTTCATATTTGCAACGCTACAGCCTGAACAGACAATAATGGAAATAATGTCCGAACTATACATTCAACTCATTTACTGCTTTATATTGAGTGCTAATCCTTATTTGTTGCAAAGTAAAACTTGCATGCAACAAGCACAATACCAATAATATTTAGAAAAAATTCTACTTAAATGCTATAATTAAAATATTTTTTTCGTATTATAATATTTGGGTTTATCAGTAAATTTTTCTTAGTCATACACAGATAATTATTTTACTTATACTTTTAAATATCTTTAATTTAAAATACAATTCGGGTTGTTTAGACAATGAAATTAGTCATTTACTGTAATCAATGTTTACATTTATTGATTAATGAGGGAACTCCTTAGTTTGGAAAGCTTCCCCTCCCCCCCGCCCCTGCGAATTTCCAATGAAGCTGGTCTGAATTGTTTTTAGACAGCACTTAGACGTAATCGGCCAAGTTCCGAAGGGCAGACTGGTAGTGCGAAGAAGGACTCGTGGTGGGGAGCAGACAATTGACGCGCTTGGAGTAGAGGTCAAGGTACCCATAACACTTCTCTCTTTTCCTACAGTCCTTCTTGACGGCTGGCAGAGTTCTCGTAGGCTCCATCTTCCTTTTTCTTACGTGACTCTCCCCACATGGACAACCGCCTTTAAAAGCCATAGCGCAACCCTATTCTAGTCTTACACGGCTTACTGTACCTCTCCCTTCTCACATTCCCTCGACGGCTATCTTTTATAATAATGAACGCAGATGAGATTTCTAATTATTTTACACATTTCAAAACGGGAATATGCTTTCTATCACAATTATTTATATTAGAGAAAAGTCAGCCACGCAAGAGATGCGTAGTCTAAGCAGATTTCCCATGGTACGACAACTATGGATATGAATAACAGTAAATGAAGAAATTTAATAAACGAGCAGCAGAAAACAATAAGCGTAAAAAGTATCTCCATGAAAGTTTCCTCCAAATTGGGCCATCATAGTTACTTCGCGAATTTCTTCTTAAGAACACTTTTTGTCAAAATATTATAGAACACAAACGTTAGAAAATTATAAAAATTTTTAATGCAAGGGAAGAGAATAAAAAATCTGTCCCAGCCAGGACTCGGACCTGGATCACCTTCTATCCGGACCTGTGCATTTTCCATTTATGCTACCGAGACAAGTCTGATAAGTTATTAAATTCCCCGCACTAGTGTCGAGAGTCTAACCTCCGAGCATAAGACGAATATATCGTCTTATGCTCGGAGGAGCTGACATTGTCGAGCTGTTTAAATCACTCTCGTTATTTACTTTTTAAATTTTTAATTTTATAAATATAATTTTTTTGTGGTATTTAGTCCATATTACCAAAAAAAAAATTTACGTCACCCACTGTTGTTACATTATTAAATTTATACATCAACATGTTTAATATTTAAAATTTTAACAAGTGTTTGTAAAAATATTATTAATTATAATCGTCTATACACATATTGCAATCTATCCAAGTTTTCCATAACTCAAATAACAATGGAGATATTGCGTTTACAGATCTTGGTGTTGCACACTTTGCGTTGTTTGTTCTGCTTGTAGAACCAACAGTTGAGATATCTGTATTTCCAGGCAGAATCACCAAAGGCTACAAGTGTGATTCAGTCATTTCTTTGCAAATATTGGTTTCATTCCTGTTTTGGCAATTTTCTTTCCCCATTGCTTTCTGAAATCCGCTAGAGCTGGACATACTGGCAACGCAGTACTTGACATATTCCACCCCATTCGTGATGCGCATTCTGCATTTTTACTCCACCTATATAACCTACAGTAGTGTAATAGCACATATAATTAATTTTTATAAATAATCCAGACCCTTTAATTGTTTTTAATTAATTAAAATTGATATTACTTTACAGTAAGAAAGAAATTGTAAAATAACATGACAAGTGAGGGTCGAATGAATGTAATTTCCAATAATTTTAGATAATTCAGAAGATTGTATCGTTTGTAAAGATGATACTACTACAGATTGTTTGAAATTTATCGATATTTTCTCCGGGTCTGCTTATAACTTAACGGCTATTATAAAATAACTATCCTATGAAATATTTTATTTAAAATAAAAAAAAAATTATGTTTAAGATTTATATCTTTCGTGTGAATTTACTGTAAGGAAAACAGAGAAAAGTTTTCAGGGAATAGTCACATAAAGATTATTTCCTTGGTGGAATTTTGTTAGGCCCTGAGAGAGAAAAAAATAACGATACCGTAGTTTTGAACGTAGTGGATTTTTTTCTTTCTTTTATTATTATTATTTCGTAAGAGGCTGTACTTACACAGAAAGAGGATAAAGAAGAAAGAAGAGGTTGAAGTACTCGGCAGTTCATTTATATTGAAGGGAAGAAGAGAAGTAATTCGTCCTCTTCTCTGAGATTCCCTCATCTGTGGTAGTGAAAAAAGGATTGAGAAGAGTGGAGGGATATCCTTCAGGAGTTCTATTGATCCTTGTGACCACAGTCCCCGACCCTCGTCACTCAACCGGCACCTCACTCCTCCGACCTTCCTGAATATATTATAACAGGTCACATTGCCCCGTTCCTTTTCTCTTTTCTCTCATGGAACAAGAGCAATGTGTTGTTCCCCCCGCTTATCGTAATAGCTTCAAAATTCTCTTATGAGTAGACCATCCGATACTAGATTTCCGAGCACCCAAGTAAATATCCCTCAGAATGAAAAAATCGAGAAGTTACTTACCAGATAACAATGCAACTACGGAGTTGAATCAAAAGTAAACGCAAGACAGAGGGCTCTATCCTGAAAATCGTTAAATGAATTAAGGAGAGAGGGGGAGGCGAGAGAATACGCTTCTTTGTGTAGCAGGAATATAGAAGAACGAGGTCAGTGGAGAATTTTTTTCCGAAAATCAAGTCTTGTTCCTTGCACATAAATAGTAAACCAAGAGAGTGAGGTGAGGAGCTCGAGATGGCCATTTTACGTCTTTTCTACAACTAATTTGAAAATATTCCAATATCCTCATCCAGTAAATCCGTCTCTTATAGAGAAATGGTCTCCTTCCGACCATTTCCACCATGTACCCTCCCTTTTCAGAAGGTTGAAAGCTATCAGATTACCTCAAGGAATAACGCTGGGTTACAGTGGTGCATTCCTCCATCATTCCTCATTAATCGAGAGCATATGGTTTTATGGTGCTGCAAAATAGCTCCATTTAAGCAACAAAATCACTGGATCTTCAGCCGCCCCCTGAAGACGGATCTAAACCCACTTCCTACTAACAAAGATAATTAATTCGACTAGTAGTTTTTCTGCAAGTAGGGTACAAATTACAAATATAATTCCATTGATTTTATTCCCAACCCCGCTGACCTCGGACGATGCACATTTTCTGTAGGTTTCCTCTTTTGGAGATTTTTTACTAAACAGACTGATCTCATTAATCCAGGTGCTGCAAGCCTTTTCTCAAGCCTTTAAATTTAAAATAAAATATAAATAAATAAATTTGCGACTTTTTGCCAAAAATGACATGTAACTAATAGTAATGCTTATATCAAGCAAATGTAATTTTCCTGAAAATGTTTATTTGTGAAGTAGTGTATGCGGATGATCACTAAATACCGTTTTATTCTGACAGATTACGAATCATAAACTAATACTCTAAGTTTCATAATTCTAAGTGAGATTATAAAGTTGTATAATTGAGAAATTTAAAGAAAAATAACTAATAACATTTAAAGTGAATTATCCAGTTAGTCTGGGTCTTAATCTTCATTAGCTATTCTTGTGTCTGATGTTTTCGTTAGTGCACATCTTATAGATTGATAGCCATTTGGTGGTTCCCTTTGATTCCACATTGCTGTATTTGTTTGTAATGCCAGTAAATGTAATTGTGCCACAATTTTTATTCTTGATCATCAATTATGTCATGCAACATCGATCCTCTTATAGAGAAAACTTAAATTTTCATAAGAAGTCCTTTGTAAAAGTGGACGAATCGATAACTGCAAATGAAGGAGTGCGGTAGAGCCTATTTGATTGTTTAAAGAGAAGAAGAGGTTTTAAACAAAGCTCTAATGCAAAAGAATCAGATGTATGATGACTAATGGTATTAACTTCTTCCAATAAAAGGCTGATAACATTAAATTGTTCTTCGGTGCAGGAGATTTCTCGTTCTCTTGCAATAATCCAGGTTGGGGGGGGGGGGGGGGTGCAAGTTCTATCTTTTTTTTATAGATATAATCAATTGAGATGGCTGAGTGGCTGGATTGAGCAAGAGAGAAGGGATGATCGGATAGGAAGAGCGAGAAACAAGAGAGACTAAGAGAAAGGGAGAGAGAGAGAGAGAGAGAGAGAGAGAGAGAGAGAGAGAGAGAGAAGTAAGAGAAATAAGGAAATAAAGATAGGGTGAAAAGGGAAATTAGAAAGAGAGCCAACATGATAGAGGAGGATGGAGAATTTCTGTTACCCCCCCCCCCCTTCATCCCTTACTCTTTTCCCCTAGAGGGTTGATAGAGAGCGGCGTCCCATCACTGCTCCGATTAATGGAAATCTTTCGACGAGACTTTCTGGCTGGAATGGAATTGACTTGGCATAATGACAGTGAAATTTTGGAGTCCCAAGCAAGCTATGATTACTTTTCAACTGAATAATTTACTTTGAGAAGAAACGGGTTTTCCTCCATCAACTCTATCAATTAAATCGATTCTCTATCAATGAAAACAGCTTTAACTCGAAGATGATATTGGGCTTTATATTTCTATAATCTTTTTAATAAAATCCATTCAGCCAATCGGAACAGTACGTGAATTTGTATGTTATTTATTAAAAAGATAAGTCGTATGAATTAAGTCAAACAATACTGAAAATATATTAACGGAAGAAAAAGTCTCATGAATAGCATTACACTAATGTTAACAAAAGAGGAAGGAAAACACAATGAGCAGATGAACCCAACGGCGCCTCGAATTTACGCCTCGTCCAAACTTCATAAAGAAGGGTTTCGAATACGTCATTTAGGGTTGATTATGACCTCAGATTTTGCTACATAAGTTATTTGCAATCCTTAAAACACTTATAACCTCCTTAATCCTCCGACTTTAAACATACTCTTTCATTTTGCTTAATTTGACAACTTCTTTATTGTCAAAGCGACTTTATTTTTTTCGCATTGATAAAGAAATGAGTTATACCCTGTTTTTAACCTTGACTAAAAGAGAGAGAGGGGGTGAGGGAGGGTGAGAGAGAGATTTAAATAAGCAATAGTTTTGGGGTGAATAGTCAATGGCTAATCCTTGAACCCATTTATGATTGACCCTCTCACGAGTTTACTTCTGTGGGGTAGGTTATGCCATGGTTACTAGAAAATTAGCAATAAAATCTCTGAAGGGTGGTGGGTCAAAGGACAAACGATAATCCTGAATTAAGTGGGGACTACCCCTATCACAGGATTACTTCTGTATGGTAGGTTACTTACTAGTAAATACGCCTGAAAAACACACGCCACACACAAACCTGCGGGGTAAATCTCTCTTTCCTATATGGTAATACTAGCAATAGAGGTTAAGGGGGAAACCATGTGGTGCGCCGCCATCATCTTCATTTGCGTGGTCTAAAAGCGGCTTTTTTAAAAATATATACGTGTCCGCCATTTTGTTCAATTGTGAAGCCCATAAACGGCAATTTTACCCTACTTATTCCATGAGTTAACACTGGAGCTCATATTCAGAATTAAACGTACAAAAATACTAATTCTGAGACAGGTTATTATTTTTAATTAATCTCATGGTTTAAAAGGTTATTTCCACGACCAATGAATATAGAACTATCCGTCTTCATTGGTTTCTGTAAACCATCTTCTGTTGGCGAGCGCTTTCGGACATTGTTCATCCTCGTGGCCGAATACATGTGGTCACTGTCACTGTCTGTATTGAACTCGATGGTTTGCATAAACCAATGAAGACGGATAATAGTAGGTATGATAATCTCATGGTTGTTCATGGATTATATTATTTATTTACCTAAAATCCGCAACGGAGAATAATGATCTTATTCTTAATTCACCAGAAGAAAAAATTTTCTATTACACGTGTTTTAAATGAAGGAGGAGGAATAGAAATGGAGGGTTGAGTTAAGGTTGCTGAGATGTGGAATAGTTGTCGGTACTAGGGTCTCTTCAGGTGGGAGTACGGAAATCCAGCGAGTCTCAAAAGACGATTCATGAACGCTCGCCCAAAGTTCCCAGCCTTTTCAGGGCCCTTCCCTCAGCCAGGAACTTGCCAAGGGGAAAAAGTGCTCCGGAGTAAAACTTGTCCGTCTGTTGAATCCTCCAGGAACTGGGCAGTTCTTTTCAGCTGGCATATCCTGAGCTTAGTTCGTCCAATACTCCGCATTTTCTATGAGGAGACCTCCTTCTCCGCTGTCTCCTTAATAAATTCTTATTGCTTTCCTCGATAAAAGTTAGTCAATGACTTTCTACTGTACCGTCTGCTCTCCAGAAGGAATATTGTCAAAGTCATTAAAATCATTGCTTCTATATTTGTGAAAATATCTCTGATTCAGGATACTTTATGTTGATTAAGGATTTTGATCGCTAGATGTTGGAAAATATTTACATGCTTTATTCCAAGTTTTAGGATTAGTTATCACAACAAAATAGCATTGGAGAGATAGGCTTTATTTTAAATATAAGAATATTTTATTTTTTAAATTAATTGAAGTCAAAAATGTTGGCGTAAATTAAAGAAAAAGAAAAAACTCCCATGACCAAATCTCTGAGTAACCTTCCTCAAAAATCTAAATGTTCGTGTTTTATTGAGAAGTACTTCTCTATTTGATTATGCCCAAAATTTTTATTTTTACTTCAACGAGGGTTGTTTAAAATTTTGAAATAGATATGTCAAATAATGCAAACTGGACGAAATGTTTAAAAGTATTAGTATTCCCAAACATCCACTTACCAAACTACAAAAACCAAATTGCAATAATGCGTTCCCAGCTAAAATTAAAACTTAATTATTTAATTTAAAGTATACTTGATTTTTTTTTCATCTTCCGCTTGTATATTTTAAAAAATATTGATTTTATTCGTTATATCCAAGCGCTAAAGCAATAAATCACACTATTAATATTTTAATACTTTCAAGCTAGGTATATTTTTTTTCTATGCTAAGAATGTTTCAACAGTCTTGTCAAGTTGAAACTTCTGAGGTTGAAATTACTATTCGATATTGGCATTTTGTCTTACTTAGATAATTCAATTGTAGGTTCATTGTTTATCATTTTAACTGGGTCTACCATATATGAAAATATTTGTGCTAAATAAGAAAAAATTAAATTTTTCGATTTGAGTTTTGAAAACGAAATTCTTCATTTGCAGTATCTCCAAGGATTAAATGCTCTCCAAGGACTTAGAAGTAAGGTCCTTCACAGTTCTGAATTAGTAACTCTGGTTTACTCATCTTGTTAAAAGCGACGGAGTTTCGGACTTTGCAAACAGGAGTTATGTATTCCTCTTAAAATTCACCAGGACTGTCAAAATGAGGCACATGCCCCCCCTAGTAAATTTGTGGGACTCCGCTTCCCTCTTCTAAAGTCTATATGTCCACTTCGTTATTGACTTTCACTATATTTAAATGAAATATGTCCATATAAGAAATTATCAATAATTTCCTTTAACCACAATATCGAATCACTTTGATTTCACTTTATTATTTACATATTAATAATGTACGGAAAATATTATTTTCTTTCTGTAAAACAATTTTGAAATTTCTGGATTTTGTAGCTAGGGGAACAGCTTCTTCTCTTTCTATGCTTCTTGTAACATCTGTTTCCAATATGCTTTTCTGAGTGTATGTCAAATCAAGCACATTGGTTATAATATGAATGAACTTTATTTTTTAAGAACTTTATGCTAGATTAGTCTAAGGCTTACCCTTAATAATGCCTAAGCAAAGGTAGAATACTAACTAATTTCTTGCTTTCCTAAAAAGGAATATATGATAAAATGTACTGAGTATAATAGATATTGACTGTTTTTCAAGGTGGCTTTTTATGCCTTACTTGGCATAGTTATGTATAGTAACTTTAACCGTCAGATTTAGAGTTTCTTTATCCCATGATGTCCAGAGGATTGCCCTCTTCATTCAGAATGCCCGGAATACCCTCCTCTCTCTCTCTCTCTCTCACTCTCTCTCTCTCTCTCTCTCTCTCTCTCTCCCTCTCTCTCTCTCTCTCTCTCTCTCTCTCCCTCTCTCTCTCTCTCCCTCTCCCTCTTTCTCTCTCTCTCTCCCCTCCTTACTCTCTCCCTCACCCTCTCTCTCTCTCTCTCCCTCCCTCTCTCTCTCTCTCTCTCTCTCTCNTCTCTCTCTCTCTCTCTCTCTCTCTCTCTCTCTCTCTCTCTCTCTCTCTCTCTCTCGATATTTAATATGAAAATTCAACAATTCTAACTTTGATTAGGTTATTCCACTATTAAATTACATTTCAATTACTTATTTTAATTATCCTTGTAAAAATCTCACTTTGTTAATTAATCTACATTTAGAAGAAGACATTAACCCTTGTTACTTGGTTATTTGTTCTCTAATTTAAGATTAACTGGCCCTAGAAAAGACCTTTCAGAAAGCCCACCAGTTCAATTATTTCTGGATGGGAACTGAAGGTAAATATTTACCTTTCTATGAGAAGAGCTTGCACTCAGGGCTTACCTTGAATATAAAACTTACTCCTCTCTCGGAGACAACCCCTCGAGGGCTCTTGCATGCATACATTTCCCATGACCTCGAGGACTTGTATTTGTGATAACTTTTATCTTGGTACGAGACTTCATTGAAACTCGCTCCTTCAGAGTGTACACGTATACCTCCAACATTAATTCTGATTCATTCCATCACTAGTTGAATGTCTGCGCTAACACAATTAATTTTATCACTGTTTTCTCTGAATATAATAAGTTATAAATAAGTTCCATTTTATATTACTCTATCAGCGCTAGTGACCACTGGCAGTCGATGCACACTATTAAAAAAAGAAAAAAAAAAGATATATCACACTATTATGTATACTAATTTATTTTATTACAAAGAATAGAACCGGGGAGGAAAGGCACGTCATTAATGAGTATGATTAATACTATTCGTAATTTATTCGAATACAGCAGTCATTTTTCTAAACTAAATTCTAAAGATTCCTACCATCTAGTTGTGGCACTCCTGTGTCACTCCTGTGGATTGAGAATCACTTTCTCCTATAGCTGATGAGCTTTGTCCTAAGCAAAATTAACGGCACTCTGCATAGGTGGATCTGTCAGTCTACTGGTGAAAATCCATCTAAGGTAGAAATTAGAGAAAATCATAGGTCCTTCAAGGTTAACGTAATATTGGAAACGTGACTGATTATTAAGCACTGGGGAAGACTTCCTGATCGCATATCCGAACATGTATATGAGTGTGCTTGTGGCCGATAAGTTACCTTAGATATCTTAGACTCAGCCAAGCGAACATAAACGTAGAAGACTAATAATAATATCACTTGGACATTAATATAACCGTATCACATAACACTCGCGTTACGTTGATTCCAATAATAACTATTAATGGCTTTCTATGCAATATTTCTATTTAATGTAAACTCAATCAAATTACCTGTACTACTTGTACAGTGCATCATCCATCTGCAAACAATCTTTCCTACAAAGTCATATCTATCTAATCTTTGTCTAATTACACTTTATTATTGTTTTAATAGAATATTAAGTGTATATATAACTATTATTTTGCGTTCTCTTGTCTCTTAATTTATTTTTAAATTTTTTCAAACAAAAATGAATCCAGCTACATTTGCCAAAGCTGATCCTAGTAAGAAGATTGTTTTTTTTGTTTTTTTAAGTAAGTGCTGAAATGGAGGGTCGATTCAAATAATAATAACAATAAGAGAACAGTTTGGTGAAAAATTAATAAAACCGATTTCCCTGAAGCGCTAATTACTTGAGTGGTGTCAGTAATGAATTAGACTCCATCTTTCAGTCCACAAAAACGGACGCACTAATAGTTCTAAAAATAAGTTCTAGGGAGCAGAAGAAATAATAAACATAGCGAAAGTTGATATGGATCTTACCTTGAAGAACGAAGACTTTAAATTGAAACTTTTAGGTTCTTAAGATAATAAGGGTTAATTACACTTCTCTGAAACTGAAATAAGAAATAGAGTATTCTAAACTAAAAATAAGCTAAGAGGTATACAGGTTACACAATCCATAAATAAATTATATATCAGAAGCAAGTACTTTATAGAAAGTTTAAGGAAGTTTTGGGCATTAAATCTGTCAGAACGGACAGGAGAGTAATCTTCATTGACAAATGAGCGAATAAACATGAGGTGAGAAATAGTAGAGAACTTGCAAAAATAATTGGCGACAAAAACCATTAAAACTAAGGTAAGGTGGGAGACTAGTATTTAATCAGACCAAGGCGCTATCTCTGGAGAATTAGGTGAACTTTTTGAGGCAGCTCATATTTATTTCAGCAAATGTTCTTGAGCAAAGATTGAACTGGTACTGTACAGTATTTGCATATTCTTGTAAAAGATTTTGTTGTACATTGTTTTTGAAGATATTATTTTTTTTTTTTTATGGGTATGGAAAATAATTATATACTTAATGTAAAGACAGCTTACTTATCTGACATATTTCTGAGATGTAATAGCATTAATCATCCCAGATACTTATTCTTAGGTAACTTGAATAATTCTTTTCTGATTTCTGCTATCAGCTCTTACACCTTCTCGACTTTCTCAAATTTCATTACCTTTTCAATACTCCTCTCACTACTGACGTAGGACCTGCTCTGCCCTACTAATGTGAAGGATTCTAGTTCAGCAATTCTGCATGGTGTAAATGCCTCGGAAATATCACCGTCGGCTATTCCTATCACAAAAACTGTTCCAGGCCATTCGTGTTCCTCTTCATGGGTGGGTCTAAGAACCCTGCCAGCCGGTTGATGCTCACGCCTGTTTCCAATCGACAGATTGATGACGGACTAGACTCCCTAGTGAACCACAGCGCGATACGTCATCCAATAGCTGCTACTTAACTCTCCGTGACCAATCTGCCGATTAATCTGTCTCCATATATTCAATTGATCTGAGCTGAGGGTCACTAATCATTGTTGCTTTGAATTAAAACGCATCATTATTTATCTTGAAGGTCGATAATGACTTTGAATTCCATTTTCTATTCAATAACTTATATCTAAAAACCTAACAATTTATACCTAACAAGGTAATAATTATACGTCACAATATACCTAATAATTTACGTACTTCTTGTTAGGTGCCTTCACAGCTTGATGTATACAAATTAACAACTTATACTTAGCATGCGTGTGTCCGGTATTTGGTAAAATATCCACTAATTTCAGAAATTATATAATTAATTATATAAACTATTAGTTCATTATTAATTTTTTTTATGTATTTTTTAAAAACATTTTTGAAATTAATTTCCTTTCGAAATAAATTGTTGTTATATACCTTTAAAAAAAATTTTAATCCTTCCCTAAAATTCAATATATGTCGTTTTAACATTTATTCATAATTTCAAATGACATAAAATAATAATGTAATATTTATGTAAAAATACTAAGAAGATTAGTGTTTTCCGTATTCTATACAAATGACTTAGATACTGTTATTGTGGCCCTTTCTCAACCGACAGTGAAAAGGTCTGAAGGTTGCAGTTGGCACTAACTAAAACTAAGGTGGCCCGTCAGCGTGGTGTGTAAGGAATGGGTGAGAGGTCCGACATTAACGAGATGTTTGACAAACATCTGATTAGAGAGGGACCGTCTTCAACCCCCTCCCCCCAAACCCCAAAACAAACACCGAGGGCACCAGCTGGCTCAACAGAGACGGGTCCAACTCCAGCCTTCTGGAAGCAAGGAAGCAGCTCATTCTTCTGTCCTATGATACATTCATGTTTGACCAGTGCATTGGTTTACTACGGATACTAAGGAAATTTCCTGCAAATTAGCTGCTAGAAAGCATTTGGCGTTATTAAAATTAGATATTTTGATCATTTAAGCCCAGCGTACCGATATTATATACACTTTAAGTAATTTTCACAAAATGTATTTCTAAGAAAGGTAAATTTTTCTTCAATAAATGAATAAAAAGGTTTTGTGTTAAGCAAAATTTAAATGATTTTTTGATCCTTCTTAATCGAAAAAATAATATGTCTAATAAGTAAATCATATTTCATCTCTCGACACAGCAACTGCGTAAACTATGCGAATTCTTCAGCATTCCAGTTAATAAATATTTGTTTGTGAACTTTTCAAATCCTATTGTCTCC
This sequence comes from Oncopeltus fasciatus, assembly GCA_000696205.2. Lineage (NCBI taxonomy): Eukaryota > Metazoa > Arthropoda > Insecta > Hemiptera > Lygaeidae > Oncopeltus > Oncopeltus fasciatus. Next base: position 172,721 of record KZ807292.1, on the reverse strand, counting down.
TATTGCTGAATTTTTTAAAATAAATCTTTATTTATTAATTCTGTTACTTAACATCTTGTAATTTGATGACTTGAAATAAATATACATGTATAAAAAAATTTAAATAAAATAAAAGAAAAAAAATATAATGTAATAAAAATCAAATCAACTATCAAATAAATAAATGATCATCACTGTGCAGGGAGAAGGGGCCTATCAACCCCACACCCAATAAGTTTAGGCTTTGAGGCCCAGGAGGTCGCGAGGCCATCTCCGTTTTAGTCGCCGGGGAGGATTGTGAGGATTGGAGTCCAAGGACAGGGATTGGGCATATGGATTAGGATGAAATTGGAGTTTACTATGGAAGAGCTAGAAGCGGGTGGAGATAAGGTCTTTGACAAAGGGAATATTAAAGTTGTAATGAAGAGTTGAGTTGGACACATAATATGGAGCGTTAGCAATTATTCTGAGAATTTTGGACTGAAAGAATTATATAAATTGGAAGGCTTAGCGGCACCCCACAGTTCTACACCGTAGGTCCAGATTGGTCGTATAATGGTCTTGTAGATGGTCAGTTTATTTTCTAATGTGAGGTGTGAGCGCCTATTTATAAGGGTCCATGGCGTCTGTTGAGTTCTTGTCGTTTGGTTTTAGTATGTTAATTCCAGTTGAGTCGTGAGTCAAGGCAGAACCCAAGGTAACGGACTGAATCAGAGAGATGTTATTGTATATAACATTTTTAGTAGAATCTTTTCTTAGTTTAAAATTTACTTGTACGCATTTATTTTAATTCTACATTTACTGCACCACTGCTGAATAGCATGAAGAAGGTTTTGTGAAATGTTAGAAGCGGTTTTGAAATCAGGGTGGGAGGAGAGGATCGCTTTGTCATCAGCATAGAGGGCTAAAAGAGTATTAGGATGAGTAGGGATGTCTGCAGTATAAAGGGTAAAAAGGATGGGTCCAAGTACACTGCCCTGTGGAACACCCGCTTTCACAGGGTAGTGTTCGGAGTAATCTGATCCTTGCCGAACCCTAAAGAAACGGTTAGAAAGATAAGAGTTGAGGATTAGGTAGATGTTACTTGGAAATATGGACTTCATTGCTGAATTACGCAATAAGAACTCAGCAAATTCCTGAGTATTTAAGAACTGCATGTCGAACTCCAATAAGTATATAAACTAATATTGGCTTTTTGAATGTTTAAAAAAACAAAAAACTATCGTTTTAATAGTTTGATTATAAATTATGCTCGCTGTATCAAAAAAGAAATTTCAATCGAACGCGACATTTTAGATAATAACCTTCTTTTTTTGGGTTGATTTCTATTTATAACAGCCTATCTTGTTGTGGATTACTCCAAAAGTGTGTTATTAAAAAAAAAATTATTTCTAGTTTCTAAACCGTTAAATAAATTATAGTGTTCAGGTGAACCACTATTCCTACTTGTTCAATTTCCCTATATAACTTATTTATTTGTTTATTTATCGATAAACAAACCTGTGTTGAGTTTAATTGCACTAAATATTACGCAAGCTGCTCCGACAAAACTTCTTTTACTGGTATTTTACAATTTCATTTTATGCACTACTTACTTCTTTTTTTTTTATTTTCGATTTTTCTTAGTTACAAACTTAGGTTTGCGTTTGAAATTATTTCATTTATGGTCAAATTCTTGTCAGCTTTGTGCTTAATTCAGTAATATATCTAAGTTTTATGCAATACATTTTTTCTTATTTAAAGTTCAAAAATGGTGACGAGAATTTTCTTTGTTTTAAAGCTTATCCATTCACATAATTTATACTCGGAACTTAATATCAATACCTAAATCTTTAGTTTTATCATTTTTAGTAGATTCTCATTAATGAAGTCAAAAATATGTATCATGAAGAGAGGGGGAATACAAAATTTTTAATCTAAATATTGTCTTTAGACCTGATCTGAAATTTGCGTAATTTTCGCTTATCCTGCGTCATGAGTTTTCACAAAGATCTAGACGAGCATGAACACCTGACAAGCCGCATGCATTCACAAGCAACACAGACCTAGGAGTGAATTAGCTCGGTGACGTAAGCACAAGCCTACATATTTATGTGAAGCACGCCACAGAGAACCCTTCCCTGTATCTCTGTGGCAAATTATGGCGAGGGTGTGTTGGTAACATATTTCATCCTCACTGGTGACGTCATAGAACTCCTTTGCCCAGATTAAAGGGCCTCTCAGGGAAGGGACATAGTTAAAATTTTATTTTTGTATATATCACTAACTTTTCATCAGGCTTATAACCGACTTTTTTACTCTTTCTGCTATATTTCTAGGGTATTTTTTATTATTTGTCTGTATAAATCTAGAATCAATGGTAAAAAAAAATTTTTTTAAGTTCAAAAGGAGAGTTTGTTGACCGTAGATATTATTCTAAGATGATTTTAGTTGGGGTTCGGTCGAGGTAGATCCAAAAAAGCACAAATTAAAAAATGTATTTTTTTAATGAAGGATTATCTGCCAACGTTTCGGCTTACATTGTAAGCCATCTTCAGGGCTATCGTCCTCTCTCATCTTCATGCTAGCCCTGAAGATGGCTTACAATGTAAGCCGAAACGTTGGCAGATAATCCTTTATTAAAGAAATACATTTTTTTTAATTTGTGTTTTTTTGGATCTACCTCGACCAAACCCCAACTAAAATCATCTTAGAATTTTTTTTAAGCGTTTCCGATTGAAGGCTTGAACAGCACTTATTCATTTATATTATTAGTGAGCCCTCAAAATTTTTTAAAAGCCTAATTAATCTAATTAATAATATGACGAGAAAATGATCTATTCGATCCAAATTAGTTTCAACTTTAATTTATAATATTTTAATCTATCAGTTTAGACTACAGTTATCAGTGTCTAATAAAGTAATACGTTAAATTTTTTTCTGAGAAAATAATATGAGGTCATGATCAAACTATGAAAATACATATTATATTAGAAGAAAGCAAATGAAATCTGCGTTGATTAAGATATCCGATTGCAACTTTCTTATGTTCTCGATACTTGAGTCAATTTTGTTTTTGGACCTCCATTTCGATCACTTCGATCGAAAAAGGGACATGCTACTTATCCATCCGAATATAAAGCACTGACTAAGCTTTAATTCTCGTTAATACGTAGAATACCCAGTGTACCTTTTCTAGTCCAGATTGAAATTTTGTGAGACTATCGGATCTCTTTGGCTGAGCCAGTAAAAATAAATTTATTTTAAAAGTACATTTATTCGAATATTATTTCGATGTTTAAAGAATCGATACTTCCAATTTTAAGCCCTAGTTAAATTGTAAGGTCCCTTACATTTTATTTCATTATGTAAGTGAATGTGTATACCCTGTAAGTTCATTCTTTTAAAAAATCTCATTTAAGAGAAGATAAAAATAAGGCCCTACGAAGAATGTGTATGTTTGTCTGATAGAGAAAGAGAAAGTAAGAGGGAAGGGAGAGAGTGAGAGAAAGAGAATGATATTATATATATATATATATTTATACCATATATACAGACTTACTANTTGGATATATATATATATATAGAGAGAGAGAGAGAGAGAGAGAGAGAGAGAGATTGAAGATTTGAAATTTCTTCGACCAGCCCAGTCGTTACATGGTTTTAATTTATGAAAATTCATTTTTTCTTGGAAGCTTGAGATATTCCACATCATTCTTCATCTGAAAATATTTAAAAGAAGTATTTCTGAAGTGTTTATCAAGCATTTTATTTTTAGTTCATATGGTATCCATCCAGTAACATTCACACTTTTCATAAAATAAAATATAAAAACAATAGGAATAATTCATTTCGAATTTTAGATGGGATTAAAACAAAAAAAAAAAAAAAGAAAGAAGATCTAGTATTTATTGTATATATTTTAATTACATTCATAAGCATGAGATATTCGTGATTATGATATAAAGAACATAAATTATGGTCACCTGAAGCTTACTTATGAGTAATAGTCTAAAGATAAAATTAACAATTTAAAGATAAAATAAGATAGCATAGTCTAAAGATAAAATTAACGATTTAGTTTTTGAATTAATGATCTAGGTGCTGCGGGTGCTTATTTATATTAAAGAAATTATAATAATCTAATCCTATTAATGCTGAATGAAATATTTTAAAAACAGATAAAGTGTACAAAAATAATCTTTTCAAGTTTTTTACAAAAAAATGTTATGTAACTTAAATTAAATTTTAAATACATATTTGTTCAATGAGATTGAAAATAATTAAAAATGTCTGCTAAACTTTGTATAAGCTTCAGTCTATACAGTCCACATTCTTCGGCAGCCTGGAGAACTATGTCAGTCCTGTCTTCTTGATAGAACTTCCTCCAGAGACCCTCACTCGACAGAATGAACTTGAGAGTTCTCTCGGGGACTCGTGTTACTTGCACGTAAGACGCAGCGAACACTAACGCGATCGGCAAGGTCTCTTCGCAAGCCAATTCGAACTGCTGCCGACTCAGAACGGAGTCGATTTCAATGCTTCTGTACATCAGTTCAGCCTTGAGCTGTTCGTAGTAGAAGTCCATCAGGTGGCTGTAGTATTCCTCCCGGAACGCCGCGTCGGTGCAGCAGTGTATGAATAACTGGAGATCGAAGGAAGGTGGCTTGTATGTGCATGTCTGGAAGTCGACAATGCGAACGTTGGTCAACGCGCCGTCTTCGTCATACTTGAACATGAGATTGTTGTTCCAAATGTCTCCGTGCGTCAGAACATTGGGAAATTCGCCTGACTTGCCTAGGAGGTCCGGTAGGCTTTCCATGAACTCGAACGCAGTTATCTTCGTCTTCAGTGCAACATCAGGCATATACACTTTTGCAAATTGTTTGAAGGCGACTGTTCCACAGTCATACCTCTTTCTTCCAACGTGATTTACATCTCTCGTAAAAATATTTTCTTTACCGATATCTGGTATATGCTCGTCCAATTTACAGTTTTTGTTTCTCTCAAATGCAAAAGATTCAGCATGAAGCTTAGCTATACTTTCAATTGCCTTCTCACAATGCATTAAGTCGTACTCAGCTGTTATAGGCAAGTTTTTATATCCACGAAATGCCAAATCTTCAAGGACAAGTGTATCATTACTTTTGGCTAAGTAGCACTTGGGAAAGAATGTATCATCTTTGACATAGTCAAGAAACATTCTATAAATAATAGGTTCCTTGTCACAAAGATCCATGGCAAGAACGTCTTCACGGTGACTTCTGTCTTGAGGCAGCTTTTTGACGAATACATGGAGATTTTTAGTTATTCCACAGGTTTTGAAAGCTATAGTCACTTTTTTCACCGAACTTAAGAGACCTATGGAAACTTCAGAAATACTTTTGTCATCGCAAGTGATGAATTCGTAATTTTCGTCTCCCAGATATTTCTTAAGAACCGCGTCTATATCCGATTTTTGGAGTACTTCCATTCTTCTTCGAAATACAACACTGGGTAAGTTAACTACACTCAATGACTTATATACCACACGAGGTGGTTCTTATCGTTCGTGGAAAATCTTTTGCCCATATTGTGACGTCAAATATTAGTAGGAGTGAGACATTTTATTTGAATGCATTTCTTCGTACATTCCTGTTGCAGTTTATGTTTGCGAATTAATATTTGAAAGAAAACAATCTAAACAATTATAAAGGGACAATTGCAAATGAAAAAATAAAAATATAAAAATGAAATAAGATAAAATTATATCTTCGTTATTACCTAATATTTACAAGGAAAACAATGTCTATTCTTCAACTTGACACAATGACATTAATGGAGTCAAAATATACTACGTAAAAGAGATATATATGTATTTAAACAAAAGTAATCAAAACCTAACTACTTAACTTAGATGATATTAGCTAACAAAGATATATATCAGTAAGCCTATAAGCGTTTGGTAGTGTTTTTTCTAGGTATACAAATTATTTTATAAGAAGAATTTTTACAAATTTTTAGCAGCATGTGATTATCCAACGGTAATCCAATGAAGATGCGAAAGAAAACCAGCAGCTGCTATCGATAAAGAAGCGTTTCTTAGACGCTTCAGTTTTGGAGCACGATGGTAATTAAAGTTCTTGATTCCTGATCCAAATGTCCCAGGTTCAATACTCACAGTGCAGAGATAATTTTTCTTTCCTTCTTTCTGTGCCTCAGCTTTTAAGACCTAGAGGATTTCTGGCCTGCTCATAGGCCCAACCAATCCTAATCGGGCTGCCAAAATGGTCGTATGGTTACATTCTTTCTCTAGTGTGCCATTCATAAAAATAAATACATTCTAAACATCTTTAACTGACTGGCCTGTTGCGGGACTATTTTTTTTTTTTTTTTTTTTTTTCACCGTAAGGCTTGCGTTACTTGCAAGTACTCCATAAGTAAATTTCCGGGAATGGAATTAATCGACCGTTATTTACTTAAAAGTTCATAGTTAGGATTATAGATTATTGTTTCGACTTATTATTTTAGTTATTATAACGTCAAAGGGATTTTGTCTCCGAAGATAGCTTAGAAATTTTTTTTTTTTTTAAGTCATTGTTATAAAGGTATCCTTCATTCTATAAAATAATTTTTTTATTTTTGCGAACACAATTGTTTAAGCACAGCTATTAAATAAGTATTGCTTTAGTTTGTATATCTAATTATAATGGGCAAGCATCAAAATGTCTACTTCAATAAAAATCTTATAAAGTAAGTAGCTTTTAGTACAATATTGAACAAAATAAACGTATAAATAAACATACAAATATAAAATAAACTCATAAAAAATATAAATAAATATAAAAATAAACGTATACTAAAATATAAAAGGGCCCATTCACCCCACTCCTAGTATGTTTAGGCATTAAGGCTCAGGAGGTGGCAAGTCCATCTCTATTGAATTCGCCTATGAGGATTATATGTAAATTAATAAAAGTGAAAACCTTGTATAAAAATACTTCTTCCATAAGCAGCTAATTATTTACAACTGGTATGAATTTGAAAATATAACATGATTTTTAAATATATTTATCGTAATTAATTAGTGCACATCATCAGTAGGGGTTAATAACTTCTTAGTAATACAAAAGTGATTGGTACAGTCCCTGCTGCTTTTCAGTCATAAATCGAAGCTGTTTTCGACAGAAGTCGATTCTCCTCCCCACCTTATTCAGCAGGGTGCCCGAATTTCGGAGGAACAAGATTCCCAATAAATATTAAAATGGGGGAGGGGGGGGGGGCTAAAGCACTCTAAGAGCAGCCGGTTTGGGATCAGGAGTGGGGGGGGGGAGGTATATTGGCACCCGGGAGCCGAATAATTGACCTAACCCTCACCCCTCCACCTCTCACTGTAAAATTTTGTGGAAAGGGCTGAGGAAATGGCCTCTTCACCCCCTGGATAAACAGCCCCAGGTAGTTCTTGGCAGGGCTCTTAGCTGCAATCGCATTTCCCTCTTAGTGGAGAGTCTTCTCCAGTATCTACTCTAAAACTATTATTAGTCAATGGTCAAATATTGATAAGATGACTCTAGATGGCATGTCTAATATCAAAGTAATTTTCACTTTAAGTAAACCAGAATCATTTTGTATAATCCATAATATTTCCTGGATCCAAGTATTTAATTAATATTATCTCTGTATTCCTTTGAGATTGACTTATATTTTTCGATATTATTGTGCTTAAATATTTGCCTAATTCCAAGCACAGGTGAATCTTTTTGATAGTTAGACTATCATCTATTTTTTTTTACTAAACTAGAAATGTTAATCGTGAAGTTTTACTTATTAGCTAATAGGTAATACAACCTACAAAATAGGTTATTACATGTTTTAATAGTCATGATGATGGGACTTATTTAGTATAGATACACAATTCATTTATTTATATTATATGTGTATGTTATTATAGGTAATAAAATTTAGGACTAACAAGAATGAATCAAATATTCAAAAAAAATATATCATTGCTTAATGAAAATTATAAACCATCCTTAACTTATCAGCTACATTAATCATGCTGTTTTATGCAAATGATTAAGTGACATTCATTAAAGGTCACAAAGTAGTTATATGTTACAATTATTTAGAATTGAATGGAATACTTATAAGTTTTATTATACTTATTATTTTATATTTTATTATAAGTTTAGTGTTCATTAAAATAAATATTTATATATTATTCTTATTGTGAAAATGGAATTACAATTTAACATTTTACTTATTTGAGACGTTAAATCTTTTAACAATTAATGAGAGGGAATAGAATAAAAAAATCTATCTGTCCCAGCCAGGAACTCCTGCTATTCCGGGCCGGTGCATTTACCAATTATGTTTTTTTTATTTTTTTTTTACTACTGCCTCTTTAACCAATTATGCTACCAGGACGAGCTAGATATCTCATTAAATTCCCTCTACACTAGCGAGAGCCTAACCCACGAGAAAGACGAGAACTTCGTCTTAAACTCGAAGGAGCTGACATTGCCAAGCTATTTGTCGACTCTCGTCATTTATTTTATTTTTTTTTTTTTATAAATATTTTATTTGGTTGTGGTTTTTCATCTCACGTAAATTTTAAACAATTAATGAGAGGGAATAGAATAAAGAATCTATCTGTCCCAGCCAGGAAACGAACCTGGATCTCCTGCTATCCGGGCCGGTGCATTTACCAATTATGCTACCAGGACGAGCTTGATATCTCATTAAATTCCCTCTACACTAGCGAGAGCCTAACCCCCGAGAAAGACGAGAACTTCGTCTTAAACTCGAACGAGCTGACATTGTCAGTAGTTAATTATTGGACCCAACAGACGGCGCTGCTGTCGTGTTCTAGGAAGCTTTCTTTTTACATAGTTTTTAATTTATTTTATTATAGAAAATTAACTATCCTTAGTAATTATCTTGAAAAAAATCTCAAATCCCCTTTCTCAACATTTACTTGGCTTCAAATCAAGATATGTAATATCAGAAAATAGAAAAATAAATAGGTACTGGGAGAAAATTCATTTCCCCGCACAATACTAATTTATTTAATAGAGCTTAGCACTAGGGGCGCCAGGCTAGCTCAGGGGATCCGTACGGGTCTCGCAATCCTGACGCCGCGGGTTCAAATCCCGCCCAGGTCAATCTTTTATTTATAAATAGAAGCTTGTCCTGAGCCATGGGTGTTTAAAATGGGGTGGCAACCTGTAGATAGCCCCTCCCTCCAATGACCCTAAGTGGTTGCAAGGGAGGCTAACACAGAAAAAAAAAAAAAAAAAGAGCTTAGCACTATCAGGACATATAATCCCATCGTTAGAGCCAAGCCCACCTGTCACAAACAAACCAAAAAAACTTGTAAAACATTTATAACTAATTCAATATATGTGAAAAAAGCTAACACATTAATTTAAAACTAATAAACCTATATATTTACTCCTAAACTCAATTTTTTTATATGTATAATTACAAGATATAAGAAATATATGTTTCTGTCCGTCGAACACCGCAAACCATTCATGAAATTTTTCAAGAACGGATAAAAATAGATTCAGGGTATTGTGAAATTCAGGGATTTACATTCCATTCCGACAATGTGCTTGTTTTCATATGGACAAAATATGTTTAACTCCAAAAGCCTGAAAGCTTCAAATTCTGCATAAGTCAAACTGCTACATATATTGACCTGATAATTGTGCCATTTAAACAAACATATTCAGCTTGGCATTTTCTGTAAATATACGAACATAGTCGTAGTTTTACTATTTTTAAAACCTAGCTACTAAATTTATTTTCAAGCCCAGGAAATTCATTTTTATATTGCAAGCCGTGAATAAATATGTTTTTAAATGATATCTGATGAGAATGAGTGAGAGTTAGAATAACACCAAATTCTATAATCGTCAATATCATCTATTGTGACAACACATTCATGTTCTATAACATTTTAACGAAAAATCATGTTTCGTAAGAAATTACGATTGTAGTTATGATGGTATGCTTCCCCGGCCAGAGAGAAGCAAACTTCAGTAGGCATAGCTTTCGCGCTTCTTATCCTGTCTGTATTGTAAGACCCAAATAATAATTTCTTCTTCCTCATGTCCGTTTAGCAAGAAACATGCTTCAATTACAAAAAAATATTGAACGCCTAGCTTTCTGAACAACTTAAACAGGAAATTTCTATTTGACAGGGAGCTCGGAGGGCGAAATTGATTGCAAAGTCGGATTACATGATTCTTCCGTGAGATTTGAGGTCTCCAAGAAGAGGATCTTTAGTGCTTAAAGAAAATGCAGTACTTAAAGAAATGATGTAATATTTTCTTTCCGTTTCTTATATGAGATGCTAAATTGCATTCCCCTACACAATAATCCAGTATTGTTCTTCATTCCTTTCCGAATGACAGCGACTGAGCGAGATGGGATTAAAAGACGTCAGAGGGCTTTGTTCCCTCGGCTCGAGGGGGCTTTCCTATTATGTTCTTTGGAATTATATTTTAAAATTATTCCACATTCATGACGTACGAAAAAACTCCCCCGCGAGCCTTAGCTAAATACAAGGGGTATTTAACTCCGACTCTGTCTCTCTTTTATTTTCACCTGACATTGTTCTGGCAAGAGATGATTGACGAACGGGGACTCGTACTGGTGTAAGGACATTCTATTGTGGTAAGTTAGTTTGGAAGCAGTAAGAACTTGTGGCGAATAGATGATGTCCCATTATAACTGCTCAAATGAAATTGCAGTATTTATTTGTCCGAATCAACAGTTAAGTTTAGTTCAAAGAAAGAGCTGTTAGATCACCGACACATGGCTCCGAGGCCATATTGTCCGTAATCTTATTGGTTTATCATCTAGTTTTACTGATAGTACGAACATTTATGACTCTAGGATGAAATGTTAAAACCTTTCTTTATTATATTAATATACTTAAATTTATTTATTCTTCACTCTTACGTTTTCGGTTCTAATTAGCTATTTTCAGAAACACTGTCAAGATATTCCTTATTAAGGGCCTCCGCTATGCAGATTACGAGCATCCGAAGATGGCTCATCGAAACCGAAAACTTAAAAAAAAAGTAATCAAAAATCTTTGGGAAGAAACATCTCATTATTTTATTCTTATAAAAAAAACTCACTATAGGGATATAGTTTAGAGTGCTAAACTAATATGAATTTTAAACACTATTAGAAATTTATTTCTATTAGAAATTAAATATCATTCTGTATATAATGTCATATTCTGTACATTACCTTAATTCTGAAATAATTATTGTGAATTTTCTTGATAAAAATTTTGAAAATGTTTCCGATCATTTTTTCGGTCCTGCCAATACAATAGTTGAAATTTTAGCCATTAAAAAAAGTTTCAAATTACTTCAAAATATTTGATAATGCAGTTAAATTATGCCTATACGATAATATTATTTATAAAATTGCAGAAAAATAAATAAACTTCTGAATGACGTGCATTTAAAAATCATCAGTTCGACGTACTAATGATAGTGACACAATGAAAATATGACAACGATAAATCTATGTTTTTAACACATTTTCCAAATGCAGAAAAAGCCCAAGATCATATGCGCCATATAAAGATTTCCTTGCGCCAGCTTTCTCAAAATTTTAACTATTTTTTAGAATTTAGTCCGATTTATTATGTTCTATTCATGCTTATATATTTAGTTACGAACCTCTCAGAAATGAGCGCAAACTTGATTTCAAATCTATATTTCTTGAAAATGTTTTCAGTTTGCAATTTTTAAGTTAAAATAAAGAACAAAAAATATACATATGGTATATATATTTCATGTGTATACTTCGTTATACACATCAATTCCCACTCCCGAAGGACTTGAGTCCCTCAAATATTTTCTTGACCAACGACCCCTCTCAGTGCTCCCTTCACTGAGTTTCTAATTGATCATTCAAAACTAGTCTTGACCATAAACGCCTTTTCGCCATTATTGGTGATACCTATTTAGCCCTTTGCAACCCCTCGTCTGGAAAATATATCTGGATGATGTTTTTATGATTCCATACCATTGGAACAGAAATCCCAATCCAAAGTCCTAAATGACCTGAATAAGGCATTTTCCAAGTTCACATGGAATATATCTAAAGACGAAGCCACTTTCTTTTATGTTTATATAAAAATAGTAGACAACCACTTCGTCACTGGTGTTCACATCAAGCCCACTAACATAGTGTAGAGTATTTACATTATTCCAGCTGCCACTCTCCACACACTCTCCTTACTCTCTCTCCTCTCGGGGCCTCCGCATCTGTAATTCTCAAGAAACATTGGGGAATTACTTAGGATCCCTAAAATAATCTCTTCTTCAAAGGGATTATCAACCCAAACTCCTCAACAGAAAATTTTTTTTTTTACAAACCGAACCTTCCATCCTAAACCTAAATCGCCTAATGCCTAACCTGGTTATTGAATATTCCTCCGGGGTTGAAGGTATCAAGACCAAAATACACGAAGCCCTCCCTATTAAGCTATAGCTCCCAACTATCACAAAAATCTGGCATTAAGTACAGAAAAGCCCCCTCCAAGATATACTAAACGGAAAAAAACTTTCTCTCGAAAACCTTACGTATTTACCAAAACAAGGTACGGTCCTGTAACAAAAGCAGATGCTTATTCTGCCCAATTATAAAAACTGGCAACACGTCCTCTAGTGTCAACTCGCACTTAACATATAAGATCCAATCCTCATCAACATGCACATCCAGGAAAATGTACTACACACTAAATCTCAGAAAAAATAACCACAGAGCATCCTGTTCAGAACCACAGTCCCCTATTCCCATATCAAGGAATGCTCAGAGTCATTTAATGAGTTTTACTGACGTTTTCCAAGTTCAAGTGATTGAACAACTTCCCGATGTGGCTTCAGATTTACAACTATATCCACATTCCCAAAGCCATTTTAAGACCTGATATCAATTGCCAACAATAAGAGGATTAGGGAAAACCCAATCACCTTCTCCTTTCTTTGAGTCATTTCCGCATTACCAGTCTCTTCACTCCTCACTGACGAAGGGCGAGAGATTCCGAAAAATCCGAAGAGAATTATCTTTTCAGCCCTGAAGAAGCCATCACATGATATGCGAAAGCTCGGCAAATAACACCAATTTGACACGGTCCAACCCGGAAGAAGAAACGGTAAATACTTAACACAGATTTGTTTAATGATCTTCATCTTTATTGTTGTTAGTAAAAATTCGTAAGGCAAAATTAATAAAAAATAAATTTTCTAAAGTTTTTATTAATTTTTTTTTTGCACTAAAGACGTAATTTAAAAAAACTAACTATGATTGCCCAGCATATACCCACTATTCTCTTTCCCATTTAGTTTGTCCCATTAAGTTTTAGTCACCTTATTTTTAACTTAATTGATTTCTATTACTTCTAAGATCAAATTAGTTATATGAATTATTATTTATATTTCACTAATATAAGCAATTTAAATCATATTATGATTATTTAGGTCCAACTTGAACGATTGGACTTAAATCTATCTCGCCTTAGCTTTCTCTACGCCATGGAGTTTTTATTCAGTGGTTGTTCAGATTTGGCATTATTTCTAGAATCGCTGGGATGTTGAATTCAGCAAATAAGAGCACTTCAGGACGGCGGCATTAATTCCTGCCATTGGGAGAAATATTCTTATAAGATTTTCTTGGCTCAAGGATTCTGGAATTGGCCCTTGCAAGGTTGGTTGCACAGCCCTACTCATTTAGGCCGACTGGGGCTGCTACAGACCCCAGTGCTTAGTAATTACGAGCTTCCCTACTTTATTTTATAGAACTATTTCGATTGCTACCATAAACTTGTGTAGCGAACCGGGTTTTAGGTAAACTCGAGCCGTTCCATTAGATTAAAAACGAAAACAATCTCCTGTTGAACCGAACAACATACGAAATTGTTCTCAAAGCACACTCTAAATTTTTCACGCTTTACAATACTTCCTATACAAGCGAGTTCGATTTGGAGCACATATTATTGATGCATTTTATTAATGTTGAACCACAGTTAGGGGTATTTTAATATAATAATTGGTAATTAATGAAAATACTCATACATTCCACAATTAGTAAGTGGTTTATAATCAATAATTATGCTACAATTTTTTGTATAATAAACTTTCCGTGAGATATTTTGAGTTAAATTCCTTTCTAGTTGCCATTTTTTAGCAGACATCTCTGAGAAAAAACAAACAAAGTTTGCACGTTTGCAACATGACGAGGCTTTTGAAAAAAAATTTAGTTTTTCTCAAATTTAATCTAACAGAAACTAAAAATATTTAAATGAGCTATATATGCGCAATTAGTTGCAGAGGAAAAATATATTTAAAAAACACATAAAAAATTATCCACTCAAAACAAATATGTAACAAGTCTAACATGAAAAATACCAGATGTGTTAAAATCTACCCAACCAACCTAGGATCAGCCCATTCAAAAAGAGCCTCTACAACAACGGCAACTTCCCGGGAGTTACGGGATATGTATGCACTGTCATCACAAAAACTCTCCACAATACGTTCTTTTAAAGTTATCCCTTACACCTATTCCTAAAAAATGGCCACCCTCCTCAGAGTCTCAAAAACCACTTCCAGAATCGCTTGAAAATCGTACAGCTTAATTTAACTACACGTGAAACAATTGTAATTCAAGGTTTAAATAACTAATGGTTAGTTTGTTCTTCCTGAAATTCTTGGATCGGTTTGAACAGGAATTATTCAGAATTCTGATCCCAAGTTGATTGAAATCTAAAATTCTTGGGTGGACCAACTTTCCTTTGCGGAAGAACTCCGGGAACTTGCTAATTTATGATTAAGTAGTTTTGAAATGATTTAGGCCTAAAGGAAGCAGAATCAACGAAGGACAATAACTTTGCAGTTCTTTGACGAATTAGAAAATACTTAATCTTGCATCTGGCAAAACAACCCAAACTTTTCAATTGGCAGTTTCGAAAGAAATACTATAATGAATTTGTAATTAATGAACCTCTCCTGTAGTACATGAAACAGTTAAGAGCAGTCAGTGAAGTGACTTATCCTGTTCTATTATTGACATTAAAAACTTCATCTTCCCAAGACACTGAGGTATAATGAATAACATAATTTGTTCTTTATAAGTGTTTAAGCTTAGCTTTAGTAATTTATTTTTCAAAATGACCTTAGTTACTACTTAATAAGTAGGTAATGTTCACAATAATAGTACCCTATTTCCTTTTTATATAAATATTAAATTTATAAACAATGACCTTAATAATCTAGCCAGACTATATCATTAGATGTTTTCAAATTTTAGGCGTTACGTCATTCAACAGTGCATTTAAAATTTGTTACTAATACTATCACGAGATTCCACTGCTAAAGTGTGCTAAGAATATGAAAAACAATTTAATTTATTAGTAGATGAAAAAGAGACCTAGCGTGTGTGTGTGTGTTTGTATTTTTGTTCTTCACAGTCAATTACATAAAACTTTTCGGCTCATTTTATGTCATCTTCAATCATGTGACGTACCATTTTATTTCTCATTTCTAGATAATTAGTCAGGATCCCATGAGTTTCCCTAGTGCACATGCAAGATGTATAAACTCTGCCTTTTTACATCTCTACTGTTCAAAACTTCTGACGCGCTAATTTTCCTCTTTGTAGCGAAATAAAGCGCCGTCTGGTGTAGCATTATTGTCAGGGAAGTAGAACTCTGTGATTGAGGCTCTTCCACACTGAGACGTGGATGTTGTTCTGAAGATTCCCAAATTGGTAGCCCGGTCTCAGTCCTATGATTAGCCTGAATAGCAACTTTCACAGAAAAGAGGTCTGGCATTCTTAGGCCTTCATTTCCGTACTATTATCTTTCTACAATTTAGGAATGAGTTTGTCAGGATTTCGAGTTATCATTGGTCAGTTGTGTACAGAATTTCAATACTCAATTAGGAGAACTGTATTCCTAAAGTTTAATCAATATCAGTACTCACTTGAAAATATCTTTTAAAGATATTGGAGACTTTCATTGATAAAATTCAATTTAAAGACGGATTTGTAGAAACAACAATGACATATTTTTTTTTTTTTTTTTTTTTTTAAGAAATTACTGTCAATTCAAACCCACTTCTGATGATATGGACCTTGAACCACTTAAATATTGGAATCAGAAACTTCATTTTAACGATATCGGTTACTCTATTTTCCCGCTGAACGGATTTCAATATCCTATTGGTCGGAAGCGAATTTAAATTTACTCTTTCAGGCGGAAAAATTACTCTGTTGGAATCCTTTTAATACTCCGAGCTCCTGAAGGTGATTCTATACTAGTGGAACCTACTCGAGCTATTTCTGAAGATATATAGCTTATGGAAGTCTCAAGTCATCACGTTAGTCTTGCATTTACCAAATACCGTTTCAATCACGGCTATGTAGAGTTTTCTAGGTCACCCGGAGTACAATGTCTTGGGTCGACGGTAAGTGTCCTGTGCACACTTGAGGCTCCATTAGGCAGCTGAAGACAAGAATAATAGACAAGAAAAATACGCAGAAAATCACATTCTGCCCTGTCACAAACCTACAAACAAGGACAAGAAAAATGTAGCTCATAGCAAGTAAACAAACTGCCAGCCTATCGCAAGGCGATCTTAATCGGAATTTACCACAAACTAATAGTCTGTCTTTTACTAAATACCTAAAACTAACAAAACTTACAATCTCAACTCACCTGCTACGAAACTCAGAAAATTCCCTACAACATCTTAGCCGATTTCCTGATAATGATGTCCAGAACTCCTTCTGTCTCAAGGACGAAATTTAGTACATTTGCATCCTCCCTAACTATAGTCTCGCCTCCCTAGGCCCATTAGCAGCAAGTAAAAATCTTTGTTTCTTTATTGTAATTATCTCAAGATCATTTTTTTTCTTTAAATATCTGAGCATGCCTTGTTTATTAGCCTAGCTCTTAATATTTTCAATAAAACCCTCAATTCTGTCCTATCTTTTCTTCTCAAAGACATATTAATCAAAATATAAGTTTCTTATTCTGAATCAAGAAAAAGTATGTGTAATTTACTTTCCCAGTTTTATTTTATTTTTTTCATCCCTGTTCATTTTATTACAGCAGCATGTCGAACTCAGATTCTTAATTTTTGTAATTTTTCAGTCCTGAAAAACATTGCCAATATTCCAAGCCAAAAATCCTGAAAGCCTCGTATTTGCTAAATGCTTACAAGTTATTTACAAAATATTACAGCGGTCGTATTAATAGCCTTTGAAATGTATCAATATTTTATATAATATTGGTATAATGTACCTTCATTAAAGTAATAATATTTTAAAGCGTTCACAAACTCTATATAAGGGAACTCAACCTAAACTTTGTATTAAATACGTTCAGCTTTTTATAGATTTACATGTAGGAAATGTCATGAGATAAACAAACACTTGACAGAATTTTATGTAAACTCACCAATGTGAATGTACTTACGTATACGCCCATAAATGCTCAAAAAACATTACCATAGTTATTCAAAATGTAAAATTTGCATCAAAACATTAACCTCCCTTTTTGATTAGTGGGGTGGAATGCACGACTTGTGACACATGTTCTATAGTGAGAACGTTTTAATCTTCCCAATCTAAATGAAACTAATTGCGAGTGTGAGACAAGCCCACCCCCCTCCCCCCCCAAAAAAATAACCAATTTCAATTACTAATCAAGATCAGTTTTCGTTCAAATATTGTCATTTGGTAAACTACCTGGATGAATCTCAAATATGAAATCCCTTTTCGAACGAATTCCATTTTATAAATTAGACTGTTTGGAAGCACACGCTCATCATTTTATGGAATAACTGAAAATATTTTTTCATGTATACAATTTTATTCTTAGCATAGTTGAACTACAATTATTAGCGTTTTTATTTGATAGAATATTTTTGTTTTGTGAGCGTTCTGTACTCAAGGATCGTTTTTTAAAGACAGAATGAGTTTGTTTATGGTTAAAATTGGACAGTTAGACTGGGTCGTTTGTGGGAAAATCAACGTATTAAGTAGTTGTATCTGCATTATCTTTCAGCTGAAAAAAAAGTTTCTTAGTTTCTAATTTCATTCAATTTTTTTAATGTATATTTTCTACACTTGGTGTGTAAATATTTATTTGTTTTGGTTAAAAACTATATAGTTTTACAAAAAATATTGTAATACTACAATGAAACTTTCTTAATATTATTCAAAATAGGACTTTATTTATTCAAAATGTTTTCAATTTATTCATGGAAGCAAAAGGTAAAAAAAAAATTACAATTATTCTAACAGCTATTTAATATATTTTTATTGATTTATTTATAAACTCTACTGGTTTCGCATTCTTAGACACCTCTTCAGGAGCTTAACATATATTTAAATTTATAAAGATGATGCTTCCGCTTCGGTACTGGTGGAATTCCGTCAATTTCTCTCAGTCTTATTTGTTCCACATATGAAGTGAATATGATAAAGCATAATTTAATAAAAATGAGAGATTGACTGAAACAGACAGAGGGTGTGAGAGAACGATCGTAAAATAGGGGTGTAGGTAAGAAAAGAAAAAGAAGAAACAAGAGGCAAATGAGAAAATATATTATGTTGTGACAGAATAGAAGTTATCATTGGATGATTTTAGTTGGGAGTAAAAAAGTGAATTTTTTTTTAAAGATTATATTTAATTAAATACGTTATCTTAAAACAAATCATGGGCAGATAATCTTTAAAAAAATACACTTTTTTTAAATTTGTATTTTTTTCTTTTTTGGATCTACCTTGCCCGAACCCCAACTAAAATCATCTAATAATTATATCTACGGTCAAAAAACTCTCTATTTGAATATAGAAGTTATCGTTTGTCTTTTTGATAATAGAATTCTTTACTGTCAAGAGCCGATTAATTTTGTTCGAAACGGCACCTTGGGAGAGAATAATGATCAAGAAATGGGGTTACTGGTAACGTTTTGAAATAAAATAAAAAATACAGGACAGTGTTCTCTGGGAAGAGAAAAAATATATTAAAATGTCATTAGACTAATAGACATATGATACTTTTTTATGAATAAAGAAGCTCAATGTTTGCTATAGTGAATACTATGGTATATTTAATGATAAAAGTATTATTTAATTCTTTAACCTTTCTTTTTATGATCAAACAAAAAAAAAACTATTTGTTAGTTGTTTTTTTTCAACGTATGTTGCGATTATCTAATACGATATTTCAAAACCAAAAATAAAGCATGAAATTTTCCGGCTAAGCTAATTTAAAACCTTTGACTGCACACACCCAGTTACCATTCACCACAAAACGCCCTGCCCTGACAGACCCTCTGCCGATAATACAGACACACCCTGCAACCTTCTCGTAAAGCAGCCTGTCTGAATTACGACACAAACTCTCCACACTACAAACTCTCTCCATTGATAGTTTCTAGACTGTAGAGGCTTCCCTTGAATAAACTATAAACTCAATCTGTAAAACCTCTTGTACAATAGTACTCATTATTAGATAAATGTCTGAGAATATAATATTCACTTTAGAAAAGCCACTTTACCAAGCCAATACCACTTTATTGGCATGTGTGGAAAAGTTAAATTGATTAAAAACATAAGAACTGAATTCTCATTGAAGGGTGCATAGCTGGAAGTCTTTATAGGAAAGTTATACGTGGATTATAAGATGATTTTAGTTGGGGTTCGGTCAAGGTAGATCCAAAAAACACAAATTTAAAAAATGTGTATTTTTTAATAAAGGATTATCTGCCAACGTTTTGGCTTACATTGTAAGCCATATTCAGGGCTGTAGAAATACAATGTCATGAGAATACAATAATAATTGAAATGAGAATACAATAATAATTGAAATTAGTATAATAGAGAATTACAATAATATAATGTGATATCAAGAGTATGAATGTAGAAAGCTATGTAAGAAAATTTAAAGTTTATGAAAAACAATTTGAAAAAGAACCAATTTGAAAAAACATGCAAACAAACAACTTATTGACAAGAAAAAAAAATTGAAATATCATTAAAGCAGTAATTTGCCACACCTACCTATCATGAAGATGAGAGAGGACGTCCTGTCCCTAAGTTCACATTTCCATGACTAAACATTATGAATTTGTTTTGAGTTATGAAGTAGAAAAGGGAGTGGGGGTAGCAGGTACAAGGCAGGCGGAAGGTGTAAATGGAAAGCGGCCTGTTACAAGAGAGGGCAATAAAAAAGACAAAGGAAAAAAAGGGAAGGTATTATTGGGAATAAGTGACTTTGGAACTGGGAAAAATGTTTTGACAGGTTTATTGAGAAGGAGGGCTGATGGTTTTTAGAATGTTGAAATGTTAGAATAAGTTGAGGAAATTTGTTCTATGTCTGTTCTATCGTTAACTGGATAGTGTTGTAAGTTGATGTGAACGGTTTCAGACAAAAGACGTTTGTGTTGGTAGGGTTCAGTGGAAAGAATGGTTAAGCTGTCGAAGTCAAATGTGTGTGCTTCATGAAAAACATGTTTGGTGAGGGCAGTTTTTATTAGTTTATTCTTGATGTCATTTTTATGGTTACTAATTCTGCGGGAAATCGGGTTTTTAGTTTGTCCAATGTAAGAACCTTGGCAATTCGGTGTGGAACAGGGAATTTTATAGACGACATTAGTTCTGTTAGGAAGGGGGATGGGGTCTTTGAGGATGGTGTAAATAGATTTTAACTTGTTATTGGTTATACGTGGATATGTGATAGAAAGTGGAGACTAAGTCAAGAAGAGTAAGTAGTGGGAAGACGAGATGGAGGCAGCCCGAGATAAGCCCGAGATAAATGTCTCTGTAATCTGCTAGATGTGGAATGAGAGTGAGTTTCGGTCCCTGGGAAGGTCCAGACAGGCGAGCCGGCGGGGGTCAGACGGGCTGAAGTTTTTCATCGAGAACCAGTCGGCTGCAGGTCGTCGAACCGTTCTGTAGCATTGTCCGCCTCCTCCTTCAATTTGAGTCCTACCCCCTCGACCTACTTCTACCCCCGGGGAGGGGCGAATACTTCCTCCTGGATAACATTTCTCATTTATATATTCAGTGTAGCTCTCCTGAAAAGACCATCTCCAAACCTTTCCAAAACATCTTTAAAAAAGAAAAAAAAAAGGAATAACATTCAGTTTTGGACAATAAGAAAACCTTATTTCATTCAAAGCGAATTTACATGAAATTGAAGGCTACCAAATTTCAACTAAATATATTTGACCATTCTAATAACCTCATAAAGTTTCAAAGCATTGGAAAAGTAGTAGGACTTGCGGTCACTGATCTATATGAGCGTTTGAATCAAAACTTAGCTCCAAAACAACTCTCCAACGAAAGGGAAAATCTCTTCTATCGCTTTATTCCATCCAGGATAACGACTTAAGATTAATTTTTCTTTCGTCGGATTAAAAAGAAAGGAAATTCTAGTGAAGTGAAGAAAAAAAAATCCTAAATGAGCTTGGGAGTTGCTTAGCCAACCCGCAAATTGCAAGCCATAAATTACAGTGTTTGTGGGAAAATGTTCATCGTCCCTTGAAATTCCTTATATGGATGGAGGCTGTATTTTCTCTTCGGCATGTGATAAATGTAACATTTTAATCAATCGCATGTTAATACTCGACGTTACAAAATTGAATTTTAAGTTGTATATAGACATTTTTATGTAAATAGACTGTTACTAATGTACTATCATGACAGCAAGAAGTTTTTACGCAAAATGGTTTTTCTAACTATATGGTTCATTTAGAGATTAGCGTATACTGATATTCTACCAGCAATCCATCAGTATAAAAAAATAAATGTCTGGGTCTTTACTGATTCTAAATTGAGGAATAATTTTTCATATTCTTCCGACGTTTCGTCTTCCATTGTAAGCCATCTTCAGGGCTTTCGTGAAGGCGAGAGGGGACATCGTGTTACCTGGATCCCATGTTCTCGACGAAAACTCCGGGAGCGTGAGAGAACATAACAGGTGTAAAATTTTATTTTGTGACAATTTAGTTCAATATCATTTTACAAATAAAACCTAAATTTAGAATGTTAGAAGGCTTATATACGTTCTTCTTATTGATAAGAATTTAAATTAATAAATCTTATTTAGGGGCTTTTAGCGAATTTCGAAGTGAATAAGCTATTAAGGTTATTCTCATAAGTTTTTATAGTTTTTAAACAATATTTGAAAAATGTTTTCTGATATTTTTTCCAAACCTGCCTGATTACTCATAATAACTATAGTCTCTAAAATAGATATTTATTTGTGTGTCTGTGTGTGTGGAAGTGTATCAACAAGTGAAATTCTGCATATAGAGTTCATTTTTTTTTAAATAAAGCTATTAAATGCAAAAAAAAAAAAAAAAAAAAAAAAAAAAAAAAAAAAAAAAAAAAAAAAAAAAAAAAAAAAAAAAAAAAAAAAAAAANGAGGCTTATAATAATGTTCATATTTGAAAATGAACTTGAAGATTTGAGTGTCTTCCTGCACATCTCCCCACCCACTGGTAAGACAAAAGCCAACCTCAGCGGCATTAGCTTTTCACATCCTTGTCTTTTTCAGCTCTTGAGTACTTATTATTCATTTAATTTTGATATACCTGCATTTAATGAAGCATGGATAATCTGCTTATTAAGCACATAAGGCAGAATCTATGAGTTTTGTAAAACACCAGAGCAGAGCCAATATTATCTATTTATCAATCATTATCAATATTGCCATATATACGCGTGTGCATTGTGCATGTGCGTGTGTGTGTGTGTGTGGAAATGACAATATAATAGAATGTTACTCCATTGCCTCTAATTGGCTGTTTTTACTGTTCATTGTAGGTTTTATTTTTTGTTCAGCCTGGGTTTAGTTTTATGTTATTTAATGCCCATAGGAAAAATACTTTTTCCTTATTTAGCACTATAAAAATTAAAAAAAAAAAAAAAAAACATTTAAATAAAATTGAAAGACTTAAGTTCGTTATTGAGCGAAATCAGACTAACGATTTCGCCCCTAAGAAGGGGGGCGGGGGTTTCCTTGAATAGCCCCAATGTGCTGTGTTTCTTCGATTTTGCCAGAGTAATATTTAGTTTAGTGCAATGAAACATTGTTTCATGGATTGCATGAAATGAATAGTTTAAACACAAATATTCATCAACTACGATGCTGAGCAATTCGCTTAGCCCACGCAGCTCCTGAGTCACTGACTTTTACTATATACTATATACTATTATAGCTTCAAAAGAAAAACTATGAAATATATTTAAAAAATATAATATGAGTTCTACAGTCTATTAAAGCTTAATAGATAAACGAGTATTCCTCTCAAAAAAGCTTCTTTTTTTTTTTTTTTTTTTAATGAATTTCTCCTATTGAGAAATTAACAGTATCATACTTTTTTTTTATTATATTTTTTTAAAATTAAGTCTTCCATAAGAGACTGTATTAGACATTAGTACTTCTACTTAAGCGTAGTCACGACATAACATTATTTACAGAGTTAAGCGATGAAGACAATTTGGTTCTCAAATGTTTATTAATTAGCAAATAGTTCCAGTGAAGAGGGTTTTCACATTCTGCCCATAATTTCATGAAGACAATTTTAACTCTCTCACCAGTTTTTCTTTTACTGAGGAAACTGGCTTTAGTCTTTATTTAATTATCATGCCTAATTTCTTTAATAAAAATGAAAATTGTCGCCTGTAAAGCGTTCACCACAGACTCACATATGCATGTATGTGTGCGCGTGTGTGGTGTGTATTTGTAAAAAATTTAGTGACTATTATAGAAGAAAAAGGGATCGGAGAAAATTTGGGATAATTGTCATAAATCTGTCATGATATCAACCTCAATTCCTTCGGCATTCACTAAAAAAAATATAACGACTTAGCTCAAACTACAGTCAATTCGAACATAAAGTTGTATATGGCCAAAATGTCTGTATTATAAATTATAATTTTATACGGCCATAATTTCCTGATTAAAATTTTTTATCTATGGTACATCTCCATCATAATTTTTCTACAATTTATGAGTGTTAAATAATTGTCTTCTGGGAATTAGTTTAGAGCCGAAAAGTAGTATAAAATGTTGTTTATTGATTTTGTAGGCTAAGCAAATAGACTCTCCCTAACTAAGCTTAGAACTTCTATAATTTTTTTATTTATTCTATATATTTTCTTTGATGGCTGTTCAAATAGCCGTTAAGAAAAAGAAAAAATTATAAAAAAAAAAAACTAGGTCGGCATTCAAATATACAAATAAAGTAGACTAACAGAAGTCTGACTGTTTGGCAGGAAATGACACCTAGCCACTTTGTTTTGTTTTTTTAAATACTAATTAGAAAATAAAATTCAAAAAAATGACGTAAGGATCCTGTGTGGTCTTGAGGAAAATGCGAGTCACGACCGTATTTGCGTCACTACATAAGCCGGATGTCGAAAACCTTGCTAAGGATTTAGTGGTTGCTAAGGTTTTTTTTGTTTGTTTTTTTTCAGTCAGATATTTTTAGATAATTTCTAACACTGAGACATATTTTTTGAATAATAAGAAATTCAATATTTATGCACTATGGAAATGGCATACACACATAGCACCATTGAAAACCAAATACTGACAACGTTCGTACTTTACTAATGAAAATTATTATAAATGCATTCAAATGAATGAAACCAAATTCGGTATTTATGTTGTTTTTTTTTGTTTTTGTTTTTTTTTGTTTTGTTTTTTTTTGCAGATTTTGTTAATGGCTGAAATAAGTTGAGAGGGAGGAAAATTTAAAATCTTAATGACTTTATTATTATTAGCGTTACGAAACAAAAGTTAAGGACAATATGTGTGTAAAAAGAAATTTCATTTTTAGGAAGATATTTAAGAATGTAATTTCGATTGATTTGAAGGGCCTCATATTTTAAAAATCATAGTAGAAACCAAAGTCGGTATTTTGTAAATATTTAAGAGAATTCATTTTTGGTTAAAGTAAGATAAACGGTATCGTTCAAGGGAGGAAGACCAAAATTAATAGTAATAATGCTGTTTTTATTTTATTTACAACCAAGTTTGTAAAAGGGTAAAAATTTAATTTTCCCTGAAATATTATAAGGAAGTTAATTATAAATATTACTACAAAATTCTGAGTACTTCCCCCATTGCAGTACAGGAGGTTTGTTAGTCTTCATTTTTACTCTTTTTGCTCCCTCAATATCATAATATATATTGTAGCAATTTCTCTACCTTATTTCAACTCATGAACCATGGAAAATCTGCTTGGCAACTTCATTTGGACTGGCTTTATTTCTAATTTATTTCTTTATAATAGTGTAATGTTTTATTTTATTATTGTGCATGTATTTTTTTCTTTTGTAATGAAATTTATTTTTTGTTTCAGGTATGTGATATTGTACGCTTATTTTACCCCAGCTTGTAAGTACAAAGAGGCGATTTATTATCATCAGTGTTAAATAATAGCAAGAAGCATACATTGCACGTATATGCACAAGTTTTTATTTAACACAAACCTATTTTTCTTACTGTCACATCCAATTTCAGGTAGAATTTGATGAGTATAAGAAATGCTTTTGGTTAGAGTCTGTTACAATTGTTGTAAGGTTTACCTGAGTTGGTCAGTGTGATACCCCCTGCACTTGTATATAGTGCCTGCACAGGCAGCCAGAGATGAAAGAAATTCTATCTCTACCTGTGACCTGGCGTTTTGACTTCACTGTCGGTATAACTTTTTAATTTTTAGGTCATTTGTGGCTATTTCCGTCATTAAGTAGCGTGAATCGCGTTAACTAGTAACCTTCGTGATCTTCGTGTCATCTTTGCGACAACGTATTTTGCTCAAAAGCAAATAATTGCGGTGATCTTTAGGATCTGAACCACACACTTTTAGCAATCTAGTATGAGTGTGCACATTTCACTTTGTGAGCCAATATTTACGCCATGCTCTGAGTTTTGTCGCATTTTATGACCACTTACAAGGATACTAAAGCGATCATCTGTAAACTGGGTGTGTGAACTTTAGATACACCGGTGTCTTTTCTTGTCGTTAACAGTCCAAAGAAGTCACTAGCTAATTAAATAGTGATTGATTATAAAGTGAAATATAATATATTGTGAAATATAATAAAGCGAAATATAATATATAATATTGTAAAAATAATGGCAGTGACAGATTAATTGATAATCGCCACCCCCTTGATTGATCCTCTATCCACTGAACCTTCTAATTAATAAATATTAAATATTATTATTATATTATTTATTTATAAACATCATGTTATTTTAGGCTCTCATCCAAAATGAAAATTGTATTGTAGTATTTTAAAAATATTTCTGCATGCTTATCAGTATACCATATATACACATAAGCATATGATTTACTCTCCATAGCTTACGTTATTTAAGGGATCTTAGAAAAAATTAATATGCATATCTGTGAATTTCAGACTATAGCCTGTAAAAGTAGTATTTGAAGGCGAAAAGCGAATTTTTAATCAAATCTACACCAAAACAGGAAATAATCTTTTAACTCTCTGTTTTTCATCATATATTATTATTATTTAAAATTATATTTATAGTATTAAATAATTAATTAACTAAGAAATATATAATATAAATCAAAAATGACTAACATAAAAGTTCAAACGAACTGAATTGATCAATTGACTTTACTATGTAGAAAATATAAGGAATTTAGGATTTCTAAATTTTTCGAGATTTTTTGAAAATAATATTCATCACTTTAAGAAATTTTAACAGGAGATGGTAAAAAGTATTCTATAATATTAATGTCTATTTACAATAATAATAATTCTATGATGCAAGACTACGCCTAAAATTTAAGTTAAAAACTAAAGACTTTAACTTCGAATATATATATAATTTTTCAGTAATGGAACTGAAAATATTAAATTCTGTTCTCATTTTAATTTCTTTTGAAAAAAGCTTTTAATGGTCTATTTGAAATACCATACATTTTTATTAATAAATATATTGATAATTTGCTTTTAAACTATCCATTTCGGTACAACTTGCGTAATTTCTTGCAATATCGTTATAGGTCTCGTATTCAATCAGAATGCCAGCATTGCCTTATCAATTGTATTAAAATATCAAATAATACAATAAATAATATTTTCCGCTTCATATAAATTTTGAAAGTAATATTTTCTAAGAGAGAATAATTAAAATAAGGAAAACATAAAATAATTGAAAAGGAAATTAACGAAGACATTTTCTACTTACTTGAACCCACCTTTAATAACTATATGAATTTTTTTTTTAGTATATATGCAGTATATATAAATTCATATGGAATGGATCGAAATGTTTTACTATAACCTACATAAAGATGATAAATACATAATTGTTAATGCCTTCATTGTTAATTATGTATATATATATATATATCATTTTTAAGGNTATATATATATATAAATGTAAATATAACAAAATTTAAAAAAAAGTTTACTTACACTCACAGACAAAAAGTGTGCAAGTGGGCATTCTCACATGCTTTTATATATTTATTACGCCCTTAGAAACTACAAATTCACATTAAACAATTGTAAATAGCATTATTTCTGTAAGAAAAGTACACTGTTAATTTCCTTTAACCAAATCAGCATTGGGGCTAAAGGGATGTAAAAAAAAATGATCAACCAAATATTTGTATAAATTTATCCTTGAAATAAAATACAATTAATACTCAAAGTACAGTCCATTGTTATCTACCGTCATCAGCTATTATATGTTAGCCAATTGCTCGTTCCCACGCTGATACCTTTTCGTGGGATAGGGAAGGGATCAAGGAACTCTTGGATCGTAATTTCAACTTCCCCAAAATTGACAATATTTTCCCTTGAAGAAAATAAGCAATGGATCGAAATAACTAGTAATCCGAAGGTGCGAAATCTGGGCTATTAGGTGTAAGAGGCAGGAGTTCTAACCCATGAAAACTTTATCTTTGGCTCGACAGGAAATTTGAGCACCTGCATTATCTTGTTAGAATAAAACTAATTTTCGGTTGCTCAAAGCAGAATAACGCTAATAGACATCTTCCCGTTTAATCTTTTCAGTTTTTTGTAGTAGAATTCAGGATACATAGAGAATTCATCTGGAAAAATTCGTGGTAAATAACAACTTTAAAATTCAAAAAAGAACGTAAAGCAAGGATTTGAATTTAAATTGCGCTTTGCAGCAACCGGTAAAGCAGTTTGACCGCGATGATCTATCCATTGCTTACGGGTATTCGAATTTCGTCAGTAAACCCACTTTTCATCAGAGTTGACGATCTTTCGGTAAAATCTCACATGAACCATCACAAACTCCTAATCTCTTAGCTTATTGGTGAGGATGGGACCAGTCTCTTTTCACCTTCCTCTTGGCGGTGAACGACCACCAGTATCTTAAGACACACCACACTCCCTGTTCGCGAGTACTTGTGTCTTTCTGCAGAACCTCATCAATATCCATTAGTGGTCGTCCGGAGCCCTCCTTCCTCTTCAACGTCGCATCTCCACTGCTATATTTTTAGCCTTAATATTTAATAATTTCATGAGTTTCTTGAGTGACAGTGAAATTGTTTTCCTGTAAAGCCTTAAAATTTGGATAATTTCGTATTAAGTATTGGTAAGTATTAAATAGGTTTAAATCAGTCATTTGAAATTTTGAATTTTAGAAAACAGTAATTTTCTTTTATTTAAAGTAATTTAATATTTGCTTATGATAAATATAATATAATTATTTATCATAGTGTATGCATTACGAAGGGGCAACGAACATCCCTCCTTGCGAGGTAACAAAACTGCCCCGTTATCTGTACATAGCAATAATGCCGAGACCACATCCATAATTAGTATGCTAATCTGCTCCGATTGTGAGAGAACCTCCCCAGGTAGTTCTCCAACCACCTCACCAGTCACTGTGATCGATGTGACTTATTTTAAAATCACAACGCTGGAATTTGCAAATCGCAGGGTGATATTCGATCAATGAATAATCAGAGCAGATTCAACATCGAATCTGTTTTGGGGGAAGAGGGAACATGTTTAGAGCGGTGTAAATTCGAAAGAACGTATTATTATTGTGAAGACCACGTATAGGTGTCTCATAAACATATAATAGCTGGTGTCCTTGACTTTACAGTTCAAGGATTTTTAATTTTATTAGTGATGCCAAAAATATAAGATAGAGAATGGTATATGGTTATAAAATTCATAGAGTCATTGGATCATAAATGGGTGGAATAGATAATATAAATTATTTTCCGTGTAATTTTAGAATTTATATTAGATGTTCTTGATAAAGTGTATCTAACCCTTTAAAGTGGAAGATATATTTATAACTTATCAATGAAAATAAAATATGAAAAGGTGAGGTGGTGACATTTATTTTGCACTAGTTGGATTTACCGGAAAAAGAATTAATTAAAAAAGTGGAGAATGCTGCACTATATACAATGACAGTTCTGTCTGGATGAGGATAGATCTGTCAAGAGGAGAAAGGGAAGTCTATTATTACTTTTCCATCTTCTATGGCGTGATAAGCCGTTAATGGGTCTGAGGCTCTTTCTATAGTCTCCGCCACTTGGCGTGGTCCGCGCTCTACCATTCAGAGCTCAATAGAGTGGATTCCTTGGGTCCGCAGTCACGCTTCTCATCCACCTCACCCTTGGTCTTCCTACTCGCTTTGGGACACATTCAGCTGGGATCTCGTCTGAGCCCATCTTTGCAAGGCCTTGAATCTCTTGTACGAGGCTCGTAGCATCTGGTTTTAGCGGCACCTTCCCCTTCTAATTTGGTGCATATATCCGGTGAAACACATTCCTTTTGAATTCATTTTCGCTTTTCTTCAGCGTTTGTAGTTGCCCATGCCACGGAACTGGTTTCTATATATTTAGTTTTATCATCATTGACATGGCTTGGCGGAAGGAGAAAAACAGCTGCCTTCATACCGAGAAATGTTTCCTTTGGAGCGTTTTAACATCATTGTTAATAATATGGGGACTGTATACCATAGGAGATGTGGGAAATATCAGCCAGCATTATTAGAGCGATAAATAAAATAAATTTATTAATATAAACATAAGAGAAAAATGATCTCCTTAAGTTGTTAATGTTCCTTTGAATACCAACAAACAAATAATAAAATAATATTTCTTCTGAATAATGATAAATAATATTAATTTCTAAGTACTTAAATAATAATCAATCTGGGACTTAATAAAGTCTCCAGAAAAATTGCCCCTCTCTCAAATAATGTGCACCAAGGGTACTTATCGGTCTGAAGAGAGCGGCTACGAGTCCCAAAATGAAGATGGGTGCTGGGAGATCCTCCTCACCTTATCGGCCTTTCGGCAGTCCTATGAAATCTGTGGGCATCTCAGACTTTCCTGGAAGCTAGTTGGAGTGTCCCATAAGGTAAAGGCTGCCAGCGTAATGCAGTGGGCTAGGTGTTCTAGCGAGGACTGACTGGTGTCCGGCAGGCAGAGGCCCAGGGGGGGCAAGAGTCCAGTAGCGGGATTAACAGGGGACTAAGCAGCCACTCCTCAGCCAGCGACGAGTACGCACGCGAGGAGAGAGAGAGACAGGTGTGAGAGAGAGGGGTGAGATGGGGCAACACAACTTACACAATTCAATTATAAATATACTTAAAATTTATTTTAATTTAATTCAAATTAAATTGTGGCAGATGTGAAAGTCGCCAACAATCATGCTTCATTCTCAATTCCGTCCCCATATCCAGTCTCAGTGTGTCGGTCTATCATGGTTGTCACATGCAGAAATTAATTCGACTAAGAGTGGGCTGTGATGGTCTTATGTATAAAATGCACCGTTCTATGTTCTCAGCTAAATGACAACAACTGATCTGCCGTTGATCGCTCTCTTTTCAATCCTGCTTTGTAGGGGCTAGCTCTCTTTCTTCATAGGGAGCATCCCTTACAAACAGTACGTTTAAAAGCAATTAGTATGTACATGATAAAAGGGCCATTCCTCTGCAATTTACTATCTCCAATCGACCCTCTTTCCTGTGCAGTGT
The DNA here is from genome assembly GCA_000696205.2 of Oncopeltus fasciatus. Classification (NCBI taxonomy): domain Eukaryota; kingdom Metazoa; phylum Arthropoda; class Insecta; order Hemiptera; family Lygaeidae; genus Oncopeltus; species Oncopeltus fasciatus. The sequence continues at coordinate 141,706 of KZ807292.1, read as the reverse complement.
GCAGATTGTGGCTTTGGTCATTTCTTGTATAATTTATTTCTCTGTAATGATCACTCCACCGTATTTGAAGGGTTCGTGCTGTATCCCATCCAGGTCTGGAGCCTTGCTATTTCTCATCTTTAACAGACCGTACTTCGCCTCGTTGGTATGTCTAGGCTGAGCATCCTTCTAATTATTGTCTGGATTTTTTAAAAGTTGTTATGTATAATGTAATATACATAATATCCATTATGTATAATGTAATAATGTAACCATGGAAGGAATTCCAATAAATGGGCTAACCATTTGTGGGTTATTTATTTATTTTCTTTTGTTTTTTGGATTTTGTTGTATATTGGATCCTTTTTCTTTCTTTTTTATTATGGGAATTTAGTCTAGCGTTATGTTTTTTACTTACTTATTTATGATATGTTATTTACTATTACTTATCACACAAGTACGTGTGTGTATGTTGTGTGTACGTGCGTGTGTGCGTGCTTGCGTGAGTGCGAGCATAGTGTAGTGTAGTGTAACGTAGTGTAGTATAGTGTAACGTAGTATAGTGTATTTCACGCTAAGCGTTTGCAACCAAATATGTTATATGGCTCTGCCTGCAAACAATTTGATGATTTTGATAAAGTCTAATGAGATATCCAAATTTTATGCCATTAACTGTATTACGAAAAACCATAATATTTCTATCTAATATTTATATAACAATTTTACGAAAGGCATACAATAAAGCCTCTCTCACCCTTGCCCTCTAAGTCTGCACAGGGCAATTTTGGATATATTGTCATTCAGCGTCAACACTTTTTCTTTCACTATCATTTTCCTGAGATCAATTTTGACCTTTAGTTTTTTATATTTCCATTTATAATCAATCATAATAAATATGTTTAGTTTACACTGAAGGTTTTTTTTTTTCTACTATCCTAAGTGATAAAGTTAACGTCGCGAGAAACCCATCATCATATTTGACTAACGAATTCATATAGTTTCATGCAAGTAAAGATGACAAATTTTATTTCTGTACTATAGAAAATATTAGTCTCAGCGGTTTTTTTTTTCTCACACTTTTCGCTCTTTCATGAATTTATTTGGTCTCCCCACTGTCTCAACCTATCTAGAGCAATATTTTTGTGGTACTTGAACATAATGAGTATGCTAATCCCTGGACTATAAAGAGCGGGAACCTTCTCGAGCCTAGTAATCGATTCTTCTCAGGACTGGCTTTCAATTTTAGATTTCAATTTATTGTCCCGAGCTCCCCCTTCCTCCAACGGCTCGGCCCTAGTCAGTCTTATACAAAAACTCATTCCCCATTCCTACTCGTCGCCAATACTTTCTTTCGATTTATAGATATTTTCAATTTTAGTTCCCTTAGAAAATGTAATAATCTTCATTCAAGAGAAATACATACAACAAATATAAACTCATAAGAAACGGCCATAGTTGAGAACTAGATGTCGAAATTCTTTACTCTCTATGTCGTTCACAAAATGCGTAACTTCTTTTCCACCTTAAAATATTATTCACAATAATACTCGTTCACTACTGTGTAGACATTCATCGTTATGTGACGCTCTGTAATTAAGGACCACTTGGCATACTTCTGAGCAAGTCCTATTGCATATCTACGTTGTTGGACTTGTCCTCCTGTTTTCAGGATGTACTGATGGATTAAGTTTGACTAGAACAACAAGCGAAATGCACACAAGGGCTGATCAGAGAACCATTTTCTCATTGGCTACGTTGAAATTATCTGTCTAGAAATTAGACGCCCTCTCTTTCTATATATATACTCCGATAAGGGTGTAAATTTTCACATAATAAATATGAACAAAGGAAGAAAGATGTAATGAACACACAAAAGAAAAAAATTACAATTAGGATAAATTTTCGAGGAGACTTCTCGCCCTTCGTCGCTTTTCAGGACCAAAATTGGTATCGCTTTACTCTTCTCTAACGAAGTGCGAGAAATCTCCCCTGATTGAAAATTTTACTCATTGTATTTTTTTCTTTTTGTATGTTTTCTAAACTCTTTCTCCCATGTGTTGTTATTTATAATATATATATCTACCATTCAGAGCTCAATAGAGTGGATTCCTTGGGTCCGCAGTCACGCTTCTCATCCACCTCACCCTTGGTCTTCCTACTCGCTTTGGGACACATTCAGCTGGGATCTCGTCTGAGCCCATCTTTGCAAGGCCTTGAATCNTAACGCAACCGCGAGTGTTAAGTTTTCAATATATGTATATATCGGGTTTGCACGTACATTTGCTTTAATTACGACTCCAGCTATAGAATCAAGACTTCATATAAATTGGTCCCAATTTTCTTTAAAATAAAAACAAAATTTTTATTTAGGAAGGCATTTAAAAATATAATTTGAAATTATTAATGGAAACTCATAATTATACACAAATATTACATCCTCTCATTTTTAAACTACAGACACCGAAGTTGGTTAGTGCGTGTTAGGAGTATTTGTTTTGATTTGAAGAAGGATGAGAAGGTGGGGAGGGGAGAGAGCAAATTGTATAATCAATAGGTCATACGCATATCTATTCCTGCTGCAGGTCAAGGACGAAAACAGGACAAATAAATAGTTATTTTTCGTTTATAAGGATATGTCGGCAAGAGAAACTGTTCGTTAAGTAGGAACTGGAACAGACGCCGACCGAGAAGAGCAACGCGGCTCAGGTTCTCGCTCGGGGTAGGACTAATGACGGACACTCAAAGTCCGGCTCTGTACCTCAAGCACAACGCGAGTCCGGGTTCAGACTGAGTTGTACTGAGCGATAGTCGAGAGAAGAAGAAATCGGAGTATGGCCTCGGGGCCTGGCACCCCCGGTGGGGAAAAGCGAGGAATTGCTTCTGTCTCAACTCGCAGTCTTAATCCTTGACCGAAGATAGCAGTCCTAGGACAAGTAAGCGGTATGCCTGCCTTCACGACTGCTCTCTTGGCCCGCCTCTTACCGTCTTTTGTAACCTTTTCAAGCCTGCTTTTCTTTACTTAATTCAACAAACAAAAACGTATGACCTAAAATTACAACTAAAAATATAAAACCTTGAAAGAATAGATAGACTGTTTACAAATCTGAGGCAGATTTAAGGAAAGGGGAAATTAGTTAGGTGGGAAAAAGTCAAGATGACTGACTGTGGAGCTAGTGACTCTTTTATTTCCCCATCTGATATTATATCAACCCACAAACTTGAAAAAATTCAGATAGAAGGGAAAAATATTTAATTTTTTAACAATCTCCTTTAATATAGTCTTCAATAAGCAAGGTATTCATAAATTTAACTTAGGAATTTCAGCACTCTCTCCCCCCAACAATAATCCTTCGTTGACTCCATATGAAATTATTCAGTTCTAAATCGAACTGGAAGTATGACAAATATTACTAATATTACAGAATATTCAGGAATCAAAAGCGCTTTGGAACGTCTATAGCCTTTAAACACACTTCTTTTTTTTTCTTCTTTTTTTTTTTTAAGTAAGACACTTTATTTGCAAATGAGCGATATAATATGTGTCTCATTAAATTTAGAAAATAATAAATTAAATAATCCATCTAATACAACCTACCTCTTGGCATCTGTTGACAAAGATTTCCAAAAAAGTAAATAAAAGTCACTTCAGCCATACATTATTCTCTACTTATTGAGGTGCAGGAAGCTTTCCTTGTGAATGGCTCTACAGATTTGAATTTTGAGATTTTAGTGACACTGTACGTTTCAGTTTTACCACAATGCTCTTGTGCATTTCATGTACCTCAATGTATGTGCTAATTTCTACAAGTTCAGCTCATTGAGTTTTCCCTGTACCGCGTTCAGTTGTAACACTAACTATGGCTAAAAATAGTGTAGCTTCCACTATTTGATTAATATTATGTTTATTTTTACAAAATTCGATTTCGTCTACTCATGTATACATAGATGTGTGCATAAGTAATCAATTGATATTATTTTTGTTTCCCTCATTTGTTTCCTATAGTTTTTCCGAGAAACATAAAGGGAAAATTTTTCTTAAATAAACCAACTAATTTACGTCTGCTTGAGACAAAAATGCTTCTTTTTAGAAATAGCTATTAATTAAATTACATAAAAATTTGTATTTTCTCAATGAACATATATAATTTGATCGTTGTTATGAACACAGTCCATGAGGGGAAAATTATCGTCCAAAGCTGAATTGCTGAATATTTAAGATTTAGATATTTAAGCATTTAAACAAATAATCTTCCCTAGATCTCGGTCTTGGGTTGTAATCCCGAGGGATTTTTAGTGGTTCACTTGCCCTCGGGAACCTCTTTCCAAGACACCCTGATCAATACCACTCGCCGCTCCAGGCTTCCGGTTATCCTTTTCAATTTGTCCAGCATCATCTTCAGCTGGTATCATAAGGCCAAGACAATCTCGTTATTCCTTTAATAACGTCTCGAAGCCAAGGCAATAGCATAGCTTCTATCTAGAGGCGCTAGTGTGAAATAGAAGAAAGTATTTGTATTTATTTTGTTTATTTCCACATTTTGGCCGAACCTCAATTACCTTTAATAACTATTCCTTTGTACTGCCTCAGAGGGAAGCCATTGTATTGTTATATTCAAATCCAATACAATTTCAATAGATTTATCAAATGATTGCATCGGTAATCGGAGGGAGAGAGAGGGAGAGATAATAATATTTTCACACTGCTAAGTACTCTATTCATTTGATGCATAGTGTGAAGGGGAATGAACATCTTGGATTACTCACTCCTGTAATTATTCTGGAGACTAGTTTGTTCAGGGAAGTTAGTTGCAAATATATGGTTCGCGCTATTGGTAATCGCAGATTCACGAATAATTAATGGTGACACCTAACGCACAGATAAGACACAGTTGGTATTTCTATTTAAGTTCTTCGTTAAGCCCCTGGGATGCTCATGCCACAAACTGCTTTCTATTTTTCTTTTATAAATGTGGTAACACCGTACCTTTCTACATTTACATGTGCTTCTTTTAAGGTCTTTATAGACAAGTTTTAATATTAGGGTCTTGTAATATTAAATAATTACGATAAGTTATTAAACTCTTGTAGATATTTATTTATCGTCATAGCTGTGGTTGAATATATTCTAGTTAAGTGTATAAGTAGAAGTGGTTAAAGTATAAAGTACATAACAAAAAAATCATGAAACAGTTGGCAAATTAAATTTCAAATGTGAAATGTAGTTTATATTATCTAAAAGTGGGAAGCCGTCTCTGGAATTTATATCTTTAAACACTTTTTTTCTATTCTATACATTCATAATTTTTCATGACGTTTATAATAATAATTAATAATACTAGTTAGATTTTTAGCTTTAGTCTCCCCTAAGCCCTCCTAGCTTGGATCGATCGGTTCGAGCTAAAACGACTCAGCCTTTCACTCTTCATTTATAGTGACTTGCCAAATTTCATTGCGAAAAACTGCCCTTTGTGTTTGAAGGAAAAAGCGATGGGAAAGAGCTAAAGAGAAAAGGGGAGCTCAACATTCCTAATTAGACTCTTGAATATCTTCATTAGAATGCACATTTAATCATGTGTTGTTGATTACAAGTATTAGGAAATTACATTTCACATATGCATACATTTCTTACAATGGACTAAATTTTACGAATCTGAGAGGGACAGCAAATTGACCAATTGACTGCCAGTCATTTAAATCATTGCTCCTAATATAGCTATTGATACAGACATTCTAGTGAATGCAAATTAATGTTAACTGCTAAATCAATAAGCTCTCAATCAATCTCCTTTGAAACGAGAAATCTCCACTCCTGTTTTATATTTTGTGTTAATTATTAATTACGTATATCTTGGTTATTAGTAAATTAGTGTTTGTTCATAATCCTAAAACATATTTGTCTGTAGAAGAAGAAAGAATCTGACAAATATTACTTTCAAAACTTGTTGAATTCTTAACGATTCGCTCATTCTTTAGCGAAACCATTCATTTAGAGTAATTATTATGCGTTAGCAATACCTCTATTTTATCTTCTTAATTATACGGTGTATTAGAAGTAAAGGATATTTTCAATAACTAATAGCTGAATGTTTCGAGTAATAATGGCAAACGGATTTCGAATATGTCAAATCTCATCCCCATTTCCTTCCATGTAACTAAAATACAATACCTTTAAAGAATTTCTCAACTAAAATCTCTGTCAGACGTACGTGGTATTCTGCTCATAAAATTTGCTAAACCTTTGAATGTGAATAAAATTTAGTATTTTAAGTGATATTCGATCCAATAATTCCTCCAATTTTACCAATTAAAAGGCGGATAAATTAAGGGATACAGGTACTAACATTTATCCACCTGAGTTATACCTAACTTCATAAGAAGTTAAATAATCTAAAAGGTTCATAAGTTGTTCAAACGACAATATTGCAGGTAAATTATGGGCTGAAAATAGCAATAAATGCAAGATGTTTAAGCTTATAAATTTATTTTCCTGTCTTGACAAAAGTTTTTTTATTTCCTCATCTTGTTCTAACAACTTCTTGTTCTAGCGTACTACTACTACTAGCGTTGTTCCTTCATTTGCACCTTTTGTTCATTGGTACGATGTTCGATTTAAGGTCGTTCCAATAGTTCAATTCTTTCCTTTATTTTTATAGTCTTATTATGGATTATCGGAGAAACGAGGAGAGCTATTAATTTCAAGAAGCAAAATTTGACAGCTGCAGTCTGGATAATCTCAATAGTTTAGGCCACCAGGTAAAATTATAAAATTTAAAATAAAGGAGTAACAGGTCACTTATAGTAAGGTTGCAATACCATGAGGAGGGAGTTAAAAAATGGCTCACAAGTTAATTATGGAAGTGCATTGCCGCACGTTCTCGCTGAATTATTAACAAGCTAATCGTACATGCTGATAAGCATAGATAGCGCTGATTTCCCTGGATAATTGCTTTAACATGTTTAAGAACATTCCATAACATGTTATGGAATACATTTTATCCTGCTAGAAAATGAATTTTTTAAATTACTCTCTATAAAGTGGAATAAATTAACTTTATTTACGATGCTCTCTACACTTTTTATAATAATCCTAAGATGATTTTAGTTTGGGTTCGGTCAAGGTAGATCCAAAAAACACAAATTTAAAAAATGTATTTTTTAATAAAGGATTATCTGCCAACGTTTCGGCTTACATTGTAAGCCATCTTCAGAGCTATCATGAAGATGAGAGAGGACGTCATGTCCCTAAGCTCACATTTCCATGACTGAAAATGACGGCTGACCCAGTCATGGAATTGTGAACTTAGCGACAGGATGTCCTCTCTCGTCTTCCTGATAGCCCTGAAGATGGCTTTCAATGTAAGCCGAAACGTTGGCAGATAATCCTTTATTAAAAAATACATTTTTTAAATTTGTGTTTTTTGGATCTACCTTGACCGAACCCCAACTAAAATCATCTTAGAATAATATCTACGGTGAACAAACTCTCCTTTTGAACATACAACATAACTTGGGGTGTTCTTACAATGTCTAACTCTACACATTTTTATAATAATGTGTCTATAAAATCTTCAATTGTTCCTGAGGGAAATGAATACAAAGCCTAAGTTAAAGCGTTCCTCCGATACACTGTGCACACTCTCCACAGACCTAGGACTCTGAGGTAAGGAAGCGGCGTACTTGAGGAAGGAAAGAGGCAGAGGCGTTCTTCAGACTCAGGTACGCAGGACGGATGTACGACTCGGCCACTGGAAGCGCGCCTTCTGAGTGCATCGCCTGTGAGATGCAGGATTGGCTGGAGTGCAGTCGAGAGGTCTGTGACCGGTGTCCCCGCCAGGGTCCTGCTGGAGGTGGAAGGAGTAGTCCCGGCCTCATACCGTTACGTACCCAGTCTGCGGAGTCCTCTGCTCCTGAGTAGGTCTGTCTGTCTCTCTCTCTCCGTCAGGAACTCTCCTTCCTTTCCGTGGCTCTTCATCAGGGAATTCTGTGATATCGTGGTCTGTGTTCAGTGTTTTTGTGCCTTGGATTATCCTTAAGTGCAGGGAGCAAAAGGTGAAGACCATTTTTTTTTCATTCTTTGTAGTATCGTAGACACAATTGGAATTTTTTTTTCTAGTTAAAATTTTTTTCTTTTTCACACTAGCACACTTCTTCAGTATAGCAACAGTGTTTGTGTCGACCATTATTGCAATAGTGGGCTCAAAGAGCGATCAGATATTTTGGTTTTACAGTGAAAAACATATAACATTACGTTTACCAGCTAAAATCTTTTTCAAAACTATTAAACCTTTGTTTATTATAAAATTATCTTTATTTAATAATAAATTAATACTTTAAAGTTTTTCATTTCATAACACTAGAATACAAATATACTTCATACAAATAATAATATATTTTTAACTCATAAAACGGTTATGTCAATATTTACCTATATAAATAGGTAAAACTTTATATTTATATAGTTCTATGCCTAATATTAAGCTAGAAAAAACTATTATATAATTTAATATATCTCAATATTAATAAGAATCCTGAGCTCGATATCAGTAATAGTATTTATTCATTCATTTATTTTAAGAGTTTATTCAAATATTAATTTTAATTAACTGGCAATATGGAACAACCGTGCAACGTTATTTGTTTGTTCCATTTGTAAGAGAAACATTTTTTTTTTTCTTATTTCTAATTGAAATAGATTCAATAAAATATACAATTTTTATTGCTTCAATTTATAAATTCTCATTTCTATTAAAAATGCCAAATAATGAACTAATAACTGTTCGTAGGTAGTACACTAGTCATATTTCTTATGTATGTTTTTCTTTATTCTTACTAGTATTCAAAATCTTAATTTAATTGAAAACTTTTTAAAAAAATATTCAAAAGGATATTCATTCATGATTTCATTTTATCATACTGGTTATTCATTATTTTAAAGCGAATATGAATGCCTTTTTATAATACGGTATAAAATATTTGTATCTATAATTACAAGAGTTATATATCTTAGTTAAGCTAGGTTTACACTATGTAGCAGAACTATATAGCAGAGCTACATGTAGCACAACTATATAGCTCTGCTACAAGTTCAAAAAGTGACACTGGAGATCTGCTATATAGCCCGACTATATAGCAAATTTAAGCCTATTTTCTCTGCTATATAGCAGAAAACGTGCTATCCAAAAGTTTGGATAGCACGTTTTCTGCTATATAGCAGAGAAAATAGGCTTAAATTTGCTATATAGTCGGGCTATATAGCAGATCTCCAGTGTCACTTTTTGAACTTGTAGCAGAGCTATATAGTTGTGCTACATGTAGCTCTGCTATATAGTTCTGCTACATAGTGTAAACCTAGCTTAA
>KZ807292.1:95967-128105 GCA_000696205.2 Oncopeltus fasciatus | reverse complement strand
AAATATTTCAAGAAATATATTTAATGTACAGCAATTCTCTTCAATTAAATATAATCTTGAAAAAAGTGATTTTTCATATTTCCAAGTCAATTTTCAAATCACAATGTAATGGGCTAAAACATCCTTATTAATAATTAAACTTGTTTACGTTATTTCACACTTAAAAAACTCATTTCCATCACTATTTATTTATATAAAATTTTGTAAAACTCTAATAAATATCGACTGATAATACTTACTTCTATAAATACAAATAAATAAATCTGACAGGTTTTAGTAGCAAGTTTCCTGTAAATATTTTACAGTCTATAGGTGTAAGCCTGGTGTTGGCTGAAACACATTCAGCACGTTTTGAAATCACTTAAGCGGGGTCCTGCCTCTGGAAGGAGTCCAAGCGATGTTGTGAATGAAGGAGGAGCTGTATGTATGAATACAGTCACGCGTAGGGAAAATTAATGGCTGCCTCGATTCGTGAGTCAGATCCTCCCTTCCGCCGACCATGGTAATGTAATCGACCAGCCACTTAGAACCCACCTGGAATTATTCCATTCAATTTTCAAGACAATCGAAATTCACATCAGGATTCAAAAATATTACGAAAAAATATTTGCGGTTTTAAATTGTTTTTGCCCTATCAATAATCGTCTATTTTAGAAGTTTACAAAAAAAAAAAAAAAAAAAAAAAAAAAAACCTTTGGAATTAATACCATTCCCATCGAAAATGAGACATTTGCGATTAAAATCATACATCTATTCCGAATATTAAATAGATAAAAGAGCAACAAACATGTGATTTGGTAAAAAAAAAATATAGGAAGTATTTAAACTTACATAAGTAACACTGTTCTAACGAATGCCAAAAAGTAGTTTCAACCAAATAATTAGTTTCTGATGACCTCACCATAAATCAAAAGTTATAATTAGCAGCACTAGACTGATATTTCCAAACAGCTGATATAATGCTTAAATAACCTCTCTAACAGATCAGAAGTTATGTGATCCGTAAACAATTCAGAAATAACGAAAGGTAATCACGTTTAAACCAACCGTACTGCAATATTGGCACTAAAATCATTTTTATTTCTAGTTGAGGAAGTAAATAGGAGATTTGGACAACTTAACAGGCTACTAAGCCGCAAGTCAACCCTAACTGTGACCAACAAACTCACCCTTTATAAGACGCTACTGAGACCTATCTGGACGTATGGAGTCGAACTGTGGGGAACTGCTAAACCCTCCAACATCCAAATAATACAATCCTTCCAATCCAAAATCCTTAAAATCCCTTTCGTACACGCTAAGTTCTTTCATATTATATATANAAACTCCTGACGATCCCTCGTTTCCGACTATTATATTTTGATTAAATATTTAACTTGTTTACACCCATCTTTGATGAACTCTGCGAAATCTGCGTAGTCTATAATTTATTTTCTATTGTGATTATTATCGGCACATTACTAGGTACAAAAACATGTAGAAAGTAATTAATAATAAAGTTTTATTTTTTTTTTTTAATTCTAGTTAAGCTATCCATTCCGAACATTTTAATTGGAGATAATTGACGTTGAAAAAACGATATCCATTGATAAAGTATAAGACGTTGAAAGTTTTAAACCATTTATTATGATTTCTTTAGTTAAAAATATCCAGGCAAAATAAAAAAAAAGGTTCTCACAATGTCTTCATCGTTTACACCTAATATGCATGTTTCTTCAAGAGGATAACTCTCTCCATATCATTTAAATAAAGTTTAGTAATAGTAATAGTATATTTTCGCTTCTATTTACCGTAAAGTGCCAAGAGTGAAATGTCCTACTTATAACGAGATGTTTTTTAATCATAAAATGAACCATTGACATTCTCCATGAGAATATATAAAAATCACTGTTGTTTATATTCTCTTTCATATCATATCGCAAACAGTTTTATAAAATAAAAATAAAATACAAATAACCTTGCTTTGGGACCTGCATTTAAAAAAAAGAGAGAGTTTGAGTGAAACAAAAATATATGCAATGTTTTCATGAATGGAAGTAATATCGAAGTTCATGAATGGAAGTAATATCAAAGTTCATGAATAGACTTATTCAGGAAGGGTGTTCGCTTCTACAGCATTGGAGCTTTTGTCCTACATCAGAACTCTAGAAATTAATATCCATCTTCTAGTGAAACAAATGACTTAGATACATAACACTTTCATTTACTGCTAAATTCAGTGTATAAGGCCTATTACCTTACCTTACAGAGGATCCCTGAATGACATACGTGAGTACGTAGAGAGAATGAGCTCTTGATTGACTGGAAAACTGTATAATGTGTTGTCCGCGTTAGACAGATGTACCTATAAATAACACCCATGGAAATGTGAACTTAGGGACAGGACGTCCTCTCTCATCTTCATATCTTCATGATAGCCCTGAAGATAGCTTACAATGTAAGCCGAAACGTTGGCAGGTAATCCTTCATTAAAAAAATACATTTTTTAAATTTGTGTTGTTTTTTTTTTTGGATCTACCTCGACCGAACCCCAACTAAAATCATCTTAGAATAATATCTCCGGTCAACAAACTCTCATTTTTTATAAATAACACCATTTTTCAACACTACTCTTTTTCCCGTCCGTTACCTCTCCATAGTGACATGCGAGGTCGTACTTCAGAAGTATTACGTGAAGTCCTGATTCCCCGGAAGGGAGCCAGCTTTACTATTCCACCATCCACGAAAGACTGATACGCGAGCCGAATGCCAAAGCTCTCAATTCGTCTGCATGTTCGTTACTGGCAAGCGCCTAGAAAGAAAAGTCCGATCGATTTCATCTATTCAGTGAGCCATTTACATAGTCGTACTTCTTAACCTCAAATTGGATCTAGCAACCTTTAAGCAATTAAGGCAAATACCTAAGTACAATCAGAAAAACATTGGACTCGTTTGTACTCCAAATATGAAATATTTATGACTTTATTCCTGTTTTATGTAGCCTTTAAAAATTACTACATTTTTTTTTCAATAGCTAGCAAAAATTATTTCATTTCCCAGTAAAAAATTATATTTAAGCTGGAAACTTTACTTAAAGGGACGCCAGTGTAGCTGGGGGTTTCTTCTTTTGCTCTCGGCAAGCTTTTATCGATGAATAAAAGCCTGTCCTGAGCTATGGGTGTTTGGAATGGGATGGCAACCTGTAAATAGCCCCTCTCTCCATGATCCTATGTGACTGAATTTGAGGCTAACAATTAATTTTTAAAAAAAATTGTATTAGTCCTAATTTTGGGACTTAAGCAGTACAAATTTCTGCATTACCATAGTGAAAACTGTAATTTTATAGTAAATTTTCACTGTATTTATTCATCCTCAGGTGCATTTTGCATTGTGCTCTTGTAAATACTTCTGAATACCAATTCTTCTGAATAAAACTTGACCAGCATTGTAATCCATATTTTCTTTGGGGAAGTCGGTGTTGATATGTTCTTAAAATGTGTTGTAGAACTTCCTGTCTTCCCACACTGTTATTCACTCGCTAAGGTTTTCAGCATTTGTGACGTGCTCAGGCATATTCACGAAAAAGAATTGCATGTGTTTTCCTTTCTCTTCCGATAAGTTTGCAGATGACAGCCTCGTGTGCCAGTCAGGGTAGTTGAGGAGGACCTGGTCCAAACAGACTGGAGTACTACCTCCAAGACCCGGGCTTCAGGTAGGAGGTCGCCCACGCCCACTCCTAGCCAGGGCACACACGGCCTTGGCTAGGAGGCTGGCCCCACACACATCTACCTGCCCCCTCTACCGTTCCACCTCTCACGTCAGGAATCCTTCTCAAAACTGGCAGATTGGACCTCGGTTTCACCAACTCTCCACTTTTCCTAGATCACTCACTAACATTCATGGAAGGAAATCTCTTGTATGATCGGACTCCCATCAAGAGCGAGTCAAATAATACATGCTGCTAATTCATAAATAATGCAATTTTTTAAATCTTCATATATTTGTTTGAATTAATGCATAATAGTAAATTCAAAATAAATACTTTTTGTACATTTTAATTTATATTGTGATGAATTTTAAATTGTATCTGTATGCCAGCCTTCACTCCTCCTAACTTCTTGCAAGAAAAAGTAACTGCTAAACATTATAAGATTAGAACAAATTGCCAAAATATGTGCCGATTGTATAAAAATAGAGGTTGATTTTTTTTCTTGTTTGATTCCAATTTTGTTATTTGCATTTGTTATCACATCATGTGATGGCTTCTTCAGGGCTGAAAAGAGAATTCTCTTCTAAGATGGTAAATACATCTGACGACCGTCGAAGCCTACGTGAACATATAACTATTGTGTTTCTTATTGACAATATATCAAACTCCTGACGATCCCTCGTTTCCGACTATTATATTTTGATTAAATATTTAACTTGTTTACACCCATCTTTGATGAACTCTGCGAAATCTGCGTAGTCAATGCAGCTCCACAAGTGATGGACTAGTTTACAATAAGAGACTTCTGTTCCACCCAAATACTACAAATTTAGCAGGACTGAGACAAGTAAACCTTTCCTACACGTTACCTCTCATTAAGTGAGAACTTTCACACTCTAGATTAGATCGCGGTGGCCTTGAGATGCATGTCGGACTCTGGAGCTCACAGCCGCTAAGCTATTTTTTTTTACTCTCATTCAAGAAAAGTAAACATAGTTTCAGAACTAATAGATATTATTAATGTTTACAATAATATGAATTTGTTATTCTACGATTTCGCGGTTCGAGGAGAACAATAAAGTGGTGAACAGCACATTCCCTTGGTTCAGTAAATCAGTTAGAGACCCTCGCTTTAGACTAGGTTTTTTTAAAACCTGAAACCTATTTTATTTGTAAGTCGAACTGTAAATCTGAATTATGGAAGTGGGAATGTTTATTTCCAAAGTTATTATGTGAGTGAGAGCCTGGGAATGGTTGAGAATATTTTAGTTGTGTGCGGCCTGGAACTGGGAGTGGCGAGTTCTCTCACGATGGACGCTAATAACTCACTCCTCTGAGACACAATCAGAAGAAAACTTCTTCACTTTCTTTCTGCGATTAGACATGCTAATCCCTCAGTGTGAAGTTCCCTTTCCCCCTCCTAATCTAAATGTATTTTCCACTTTTGCACTTTTCGATAAGTCTTGGGGTGCAACTGAATGGCTTGTCCTGATATACGCAGATTCTATTTTGGGGAAGCAAGAGAAATGACAATTAAAAATTGTAGCGCTTCATATGAACGAGATTGGATTTGAAGAAAAAACTAATTTATAAGCCAATAAGTTATTATTATAGCAAATGCTTCTGCCTTAATTTCGGGCCTTCTTCTTCAACAAATGAACTTTCACGAGCGATAACATAGATTGCGAAATAAGAAGATCAGGTTCATTATTGGTAGTTGCCTTGAATAACCGGGAATACAGTCCCTATAACAGTTACGTGTTATGAACTTATCAATGTAATAACGGAGAGCTATGAATCCTAATTACATTATCTTATTATATAGAAGTACATAAATTATAATTATTATATTAATTTCCAGTATGCACAGAAACATTTGAGGCCATGGCATTTGTGTTATTTACTTACAAAAGTTTTTAGTTGACAAAAATAATAATCCAGGAGCGATAAGCAAAGATAAGAAAAAATTAATTAAAGGTGAGCTCACATAAAGTCAATGAATAATTTCACCTTACAAGCCTTCCGGACAATAGAGAATGAAGTAAAGCTGGCTAATTAGGAGAAGAACCTTTTTGTACAGCCTTGTTACAACCCCTCTTTTTAATTTTTGCTTTTTCTTAAAATCGCATAGAAAAGACCAATAAAAAAAAAAAAAATTTACACTTATTATGTTCCATAAATTTTAGTCATCCAGCTAAACATTTCATGTTCTTATTTCCATGAAAATCATGAAGACGAGAGTCATGGAAATGTGAACTCAGGGACAGGACGTCCTCTCTCGTCTTCACGATAGGCAGCCCTTGAAGATGGCTTACAATGTAAGCCGAAACGTTGGCAGATAATAATCTTTTTAAAAAATACACTTTTTTTAAATTTGTATTTTTTTTTTTTTTCTTGACCGAACCCCAACTAATATCATGTAATAATAATATCTACAGTCAAAAAACTCTCCATTTGAACAAATTAAAATGTAAGTATTTCTACTCGCTCTTGTGTTTGTTTGATGGCTCATTTNTATTAATTTTTTTTTTTTTTTTGTAGGTTGGGTTTTGAAAACTATACATTATTATTCTCTTTAGAATTCGATTAGTCAATTTTCTATTATACTGGCTAAACTCAATGTGTTTCCCTTTATGAGAAAAATAATATAGGTAAAGAAAATTTCAGAATTCTTAAATAATGTGTGAATAAATGAGATGGATAACAAAAATTTTAATTCATATTTATTTTGAGATTCGAGTTAAAAACCAAACGTTTTAAATATTATTCTTCTAGTTTATACAATATAAATAGTTACTTCCATTAAAATGAAAACAGAAGTAAATTTCTAAATGTTTTTAGTAACTCATGTGAGTCACATTTCTTCATTCATGGAAATGTGAACTTAGAAACAGAACGTCCTCTCTCGTCTTCATGATAGCCCTGAAGATGGCTTACAATTTAAGCCGAAACGTTGGCAGATAATAATCTTTTTAAAAAATACATTTTTTTTAAATTTTTTTTTTTTTTATCTATCTTGACCGAACCCCAACTAATATCATGTAATAATAATATCTACAGTCAAAAAACTCTCCATTTGAACAAATTAAAATGTAAGTATTTCTACTCGCTCTTGTGTTTGTTTGATGGCTCATTTATTCTTTATTGTCTGTAGGAGTGTGTGAATATAAGGGGATAGTTGGCGTATTTCTGTTCTAGCCCGAGCAAATGCTTCAGTTTCTGTTCAGAGACAGTTGGGACTTATAAGTGTTCACTGCCGAATCTGAAGGAATACCAAATTATGGATTAACTGACTTAATTCCTTTTATTCATTTGAACCTGGAAATGGCAGTATTTACCGAATTGCTTCAATGATTTTACGTGTCGGCCTATCCACTCTAAATGAACGGGTTATATCACGTGAACATTGCATTAGTTCATTGAATAATAGCGTCATTCAAAGTGCTGCTTTCATTTGCGTTGTCGTAAAGTTTTGCTGCCGACGACTCTATACTAAAGTTACCGTCATTAGGGACGTACCCACAATGATATCTAATAGTTTTATTAAACTAACTAAGACAAACTATAATTTTTGAGAAGGTTTGATCGAACAGAATGATGTAAACAACTGATGGAAGACTCTGCATCCGCTTGAATGCATCTTGAAGATAGAATAGACTTTCCGATTGATTTATAGATTTCCTTAAAGGATCCCCCATAGATTTAGTCCAGATTCGCCCTTGAGAGTGGCCCTTCCGGAAGGACTAACTAATGCAGCGTGTGCAGGCTGGGTAGAGGCGAGCTCTCGGATTATTTAAATCCCCGGCCCATAGGAGCGGACTTGACGGACACTGCCCATTAACTCGCCAGTCATCTGCATACATTTGCATCTAAAGAAGGCCGAGTCCGGAATGCGGCCGTGTGGGACTACTTCATGCTCTCTGGCCACTTTTCTTTCGAACTGATTTCGACTAGAAAAAAAATCGCGGATGTACCGTACCATTCGCCTGGAAGTAAAACTTCAAACTAACAATATAGAATGTTTTCTATTGTCATTTTAGCAAATTTTCTTTTTAGGAAATATCCAAAAATTAAATAAGTGAAGCCAAAAATATGGTTTATCACGTCTTCAAAATAGCATACATTAAATTGATCATTGAAAATACTCGCTCCTTGTTATGTGTTAAGTCCATGTTTTTAAAGTGTTCAAAAGATAAGGAAGAAAATTATATCTAAGAACGTGAGGATAGAATTCGGTCTTGGGACTTGAATAATTAAAAACTACTTGGTTACCAAAAATGTATTCATGTGTTGAATTATGACATATAGCCAGGTTTCTATTTTTTTTTTTTTTTTTTTTTTTCACGTTCAGCCCTGACCTAAAATTTAGGCCGATACGTTGGCTAAATTAAAAATTTATTTGGTTACAAATTAGTTTTTTATTCTTCAGCTACATTAGCGTTGTACAAGACCGAATTCCTCACGATCCTCATTTCATAAAAGTATACGGTCAACAAGTTGCCTCAAATTATTTCTAAAAATATTCTACTTCGCCCCTTTGTATCCTGATTGACCTCCAATTCAGAGTACATTGCGAGCAGCAACATTCGATTGAGGATTCAAAAGGAGAGTTTTTTTTCTTAGATGATTTTAGTTGGGGTTCAGTCAAGGTAGATCCAAAAAAAAATACAAATTAAAAAAAAAGAGTATTTTTTAAAAAGATTATCTGCCAACGTTTCGGCTTACATTGTAAGCCATCTTCAGGGCTATAGAAATATATTGTATTCATGAGAATACAATAATAATTGACAGTAATATAATAGAGAATTGCAAGAATATAATGTTATATCAGAATTATATTATTGTCTATTACATTATTGTCAATTATTAATGTATTCTAGTGAAATTGTATTTCTACAGCCCTGAAGATGGCTTACAATGTAAGCCAAAACGTCGGCAGATAATCATTTATTAAAAAATACATTTTTTTTTAATTTGTGTTTTTTGGATCTACCTTGACCGAACCCCAACTAAAATCATCTTTCGATTGAGGGAACGTCACTAATACAGAACTAGTTAGGAATTAGAAAAAAATGCGCCATTGTACAAAAGTGATTATCTTGATTCCTTTTTCTGCTAAAATAAATATCGAAAGGAAATGGTCAAATCTTTGAACGAAGCTATAAACCTTTGAACTGTAATTCGTTTTGTAATCATCATATATAGGCGATTATGTTCCAAAAGAACATTGAAGCTATAATAGCTCTCTAATACTGCTCTCCAAAATCCTTTCCTCCGGTGCTTCACCTCTGAAGCTGTATTTTTAATAACATTTCGAAACTGCTTTTTTTTTTCAGTATTTGAAATATTCAGTTACATCTGCCTGGCACTGGCATATCTCACTTTTCCTTATGAAAATGTTTGTCAAGAGCTCTGGTGGGTAATAGGTATCTATGATGAAATAGCAAATTATTCCGCTTCGTAAGAATTCCTACCTCTGAACTCCTATCTCTCATCCCGAAAATAACTCTGGAGACCAGTTTTCCATCATCACATCTGTCTGAATGAAGGAAATTGCTGAATGTTTACAGTGCCTCTCCTGATTGTGCTAGAGGAGAGCACAACCTTCGTCCTGGGCCTTCACCTCTTTATTCCTCCCCTCTCCACCATCCGTTCACACCACCCCAACAAAACCCTCTCACGTCTCGAATCCCGCCCCCTCTACCACTTCCAACAGTACTCGTAAGTCTGTTACTTATGAGTGGCTAGTCAGGAATTCGGTTTTGGAAACTGAAGAATTAAAAACTGGTTTATAAATAAAAAGTTTTTTTATTTTCTACTTTCACCAACATTTCCGCCTCAAGTTCAGGCTTATGGGGTGATGGTGAGAGAGTCCTTATAGAGCTCGTCGTTCAACTACTTAACTATAAAAAATTTATATTTAAATCACTAAACAAAACAAAAACAAATATAATATCCAATGTTGTTTTAATTAATTAAAATAAGAGCCTGGAGTAGAGTGTAGTTTGTTTCCTCTAAAGCTTTGCAGTGGCTCAAGGATCGAGAACCATGCTTCGAGTATTCAGAAGTTCAACAACCGTTCAAGCTTTACTCCTTCAAAAGGGATGTCCCAATCGGGTGAATGTGCCATCTCTCGCTCATGCAGTCTGAAGCAATACAGAAATATACGAAAATGTATTGCTAATGAAAGCAACTACATAATGGCTGAAGAAGTTGTTTTATTCGGCTTCATGTAAAACCGCTGTCTATATGGAATGTAACGATATACATATATAGGAGGTGCCCGTGGTGTAGTGGTTTGAATCTTGGACCCTTAAAACAGTTTTTTGGAATATTAGATCAAATTCCATCAGAAGATATCGCCAAAGTGGCGGTGTACCACCGGAAGGTTAATATTGTTCCCTCCTAAGAGGTAGTAGAGCTAGCGTTACTCTGGACACATGGAAAAATTCAGCGATACCCTCATATTGTTGAGAACCGTCTGACTAACTTAATTTTATTAACTAGACATTTTCTTACATCTCCACACACAAAACACTTTTATTCCAAGTTACGACAATTAACCATCATCAACCATCAATTACCATCCCCAACCACCCCTAACCCATCAATTTATAATCTGAAGCTAAACAAACCTAAACCCTCGCTGTGACTTATGATAAGCGTATTTAGTACTCGTAAAGCGGCAATATTAAAATAAAAGATTGTGGTGCAAGGATGCGAATTCCATTTCAGGTAGCTAATTAAAAGCAACTCTGTTTCTCGAATAAAAATAAAAATTCAATACTGGGGCGCCAGGCTAGCTCAGGGGATCCGTACGGGTCTCGCAATACTGACGCCGCGGGTTCAAATCCCGCCCAGGTCAATCTTTTATTTATAATATAGAAGCTTGTCCTGAGCCATGGGTGTTTAGAATGGGGTGGCAACCTGTAGATAGCCCCTCCCTCCAATGACCCTTAGTGGTTGCAAGGGAGGCTAACCCAGCAAAAAAAAAAAAAAATTCAATACGAAGTATAATGTAAATATATTATGTATGTTTTATTTTGTTTTTAGCCAGTGGAATGAAAATAATAAAACTGAGATTTACCTGATTTATTTTTTTGCAATACTTATAACCATAATGCTGATAAATTATTTTTATAAATACAAATCCTGGAAGACTGAGAAGAAAAAGGTTACTTTTTAATTAGCTGGAATTCTACATGCCAAAATAATAGATTGCTAAGGTATTCTTGTTACGTATATTAATGAATAAATCAATAAAACTAAATCAATCTTGAGTCCAGACGTCCCCGAAAAAGTATACGTCCGCAATATTATTTAGCATTAATTTGTGAACCTTGAAGTCCTGAACAAACCCCCCTCGCCCGGGGCCAACATCAAACTTATCTGCATTAATATACTTATCGCCCCAGGATTTATTCGTCTGGCATATTTCAGATTCCGATTAAATTACAGGAAATCTCGTTGTCCGTGAAGGTTAGGCCTGTTCACTGGGTCTGGCACCGTCGGAGATTTGTGGACGAGCGGGGCCGGAGAACCAGTTCGTGACTCAGTTTTATTGAATTTTTATTTAGGACTTGACCGCTCAGATTCCTACCGAAGACTGATCATGTGTTGAAAATGTGTGACTTTCATTATTACAACATGACCGTATCTTTCCTGCAGTCATTTTTTTAACGATATTTAATAATATTATTATTTATTAATTGTTTAACAATAAATGTTTTTTAAGTTTTCTTAAATGAATTTATAATCGACCATTTTAAATACAAAACAAAGGTCTAAGTTCGTAAAAAGGAAAAATCAATTCAATGTGAGTGGGGATTGCCTAATCGCAGTTATTAGAAAGTCAACACAGATTTGTTTATGTAAAGAAAAAGAATTTTTTAGAAGCTACACAGCGAATCTGAACTAGGGAATGACAATAAATTAGAGAGGAATGGTCGAGTTCTCTATTTTACGAAATCGCTCATGCCGAGCTGAGAACGCACAGCGCCAGTAACTAGGGCATCCCCAGCCTACTTCCCGGGCACCTCTTGGCTTCCCGATACCATCAGAGACATTTCCTTTTGATTCCTTCACTGGCAATTGTCCTTGTCATCTAACCGACGCCAAATTCATTAGTGGTAATCTGTCCCAGTCTGCCGAGTTGAGGGGATTTTTGCCTAAAGTGTATGTGGCTTGAACCCCTGAATTACATCGCCGTAAAACGTCTAAGACATTAGAAAGGATTGCTCCCTCAGTATTTTATTTTTAGGAAAATACATCAATACTTTTGAACGAAACAGAAACAAAACCTTTTAGAATTATTGTATAACTATTGAAAGTGTATCAAACACATAGCATTTTGGTAAAGATAAATTTCTGTGGACTGCAAATATACTATAGAATAATTTTTCGAACTAAAAATATGTATTATTTTAATATTATGAGTTCAACGAATAATTTCGATAAATTTTCAAATTCACTTTAATTCGACTAATATTATAGGACGGCTTCTGTATTTATATAGAGCTCTGGTGGGTAATAGGNTATATATCCTTTTTTTTTTGCCCTTCAAGACAGTAACCCTGCCATAAAAGAGTTTAATCTGTACTTACCATTCCATTATTGTATAAAATGTACATGTACAGTAAATAATTACATTAGTTGATTACAGGCTTCTGAATATATAGAAAATAATTGTATAGTATGAAAAAATAATTCACTCAACTGTATCGGGTCGCTGTATTCATTTTATTTTATATAGAATTTCTTATATCTTATACATTCGTTATTATTATTTTGCTTCTATTTGGGTAAAGTAAATACCTGGAAAGAATTAAGTAATGATACAAAGGGATTCAAAGAAAATAATGTTCTTGTGAAGAAAGATAATTTAGCAGTACAAAGATGAGCATTCAAAATGTCATTATGGTCAATTATTTCTACTTTTATGTTCGTATAAGGAAAGGGGAATAAATTAAAGTAACCCTCATTTAGGGGGTAAAAGGACGGGGAAATGGAAGAAAAAGAAGAGAGGACAACTTGATAATCTGGCTTTTGCCGCAAGGACTCCCCTCTCATTTGTTAGCCCAGCCCGGCCGCCCGGAAGCAATTCTTCCCAACAACCCTTGCTGGAATTCTGTAAAAGTGCAGGTTGTCTTTTGGGCTCGGCACAAATTGTTTAGTTTTTGTCGGGGTACTTCCTCTCTTCTCTCGGGGAGTTCCGCTTGAGAAACTGCTGGAAAATTGCCTCCCTATGAAACTCCTGGCGAAAAATAATTTCCTGGAGGAGGGGGTTTTAAAAAACCCTAAACTCACGACTTAGAGAAAATGGAAGGAACGGGCCCCATATGTATATATATTCTTACATACATTATTTCAAAAATATTCGTAATTACTAGCAAGGTATTTTTAATACATAATACAATACGTAATACAATCTTAATAAAGTTCAGAATTCTCCGCCTAGGGCGTAGGAGCAGCTGGAAATGTAGTCCGCTCAACTTAATGTATTTCATCTGCATATATTTTTCTGTATATTCTATGTAAAATATATTTACAAAATTCCATATTTTATTAATTGATTAAGGAAATATAGGAAATGTGCTCCATTAACTCAACTCCTTCATGACGGACTTTTATTAGAACAATTTACAAAAAATAAATCAAATCTTTATTTTTGCCTTCTATTTTATAAAAATTATTTATAATCAATTCCTAAATAAAGTACATATTTAAGAATGTAATTTCTAATTTTAGTGTATCCCTACTGTCTCCCTCCTCTCTCCCGAACATTACACAGCCAGTTCGAAATAGGTACACCTACAACCATTATTTTTGTTACGTTTTCTTCTCTTAACTTTCTATACCTGAGGGCCATTAGCTGCCTAATTTGCCTAACCATAAGCACTCTGCTAGAGATCTTTCCCTGCCTAATGCTCACTCCTACACGCACACGCTTATGAGATCTGGTAATTCTTCCAGGGGAAGGGTGGCTGACCCGCTTTCGACTCCGGCAACCCTTGGAGTACCTGAACAACTGGTTTTATTGTTCATGATTAGTTAGTATCTTAGTCATAGATATTTTCAATTTCAAGGGATATTTATCGGTAAATTTACTTGCACTAAAACTATTTATTGTAAAGTTATTTCATAAGGAGCTTCATAATACAGATTTATGATAATGAATATATCTTAACATTGTTTTACGTAAAATTGGTTAATCATTAACATATTTATGATGTTACATTGATGGTCACCTATCCTTAGCACACAGGCAACAGAGAGATCGACAAAACACTTTGCTCTAAGACAAAAGTTCGGGGCTCCTCTAAGAAATCCCTTTGAAGTACGCATTAAGATCTAAATGGGTTAGGGGGCTGGCTGTGTTGAGGTGAGCCACAACCAGTTCTCAAGGCCGATGTGCTCTTTCAAAGTCCTTCGGGGTAATGGGTTGTCTCTCTCTGAGATATATTTGGAAGGAAATGCGCCTGAGGCCTCTGTACTGTTTCCACTTTCAAGTATTTCCTCTACATGGAGATGCCAAAAATGTCCGCCTGTCGTAAGTGTATGTTTCCCACTGTTCTGTTTTATGGCACAATTCGCTCACCTAGTTCCTTATACCAGTATCAAATTTCTTTCCTTCCTACCCCTTTTCTTATCGATCTCGCTCATTTTCAAAAATTAATATTACATATAAATTAGTCGCAATGGTTCTGCTGATCTAAACAGGAGGAGAAGGATGAGGGATTCCGGACGACTGCAGCTACTAAGGCCCTAGCGTCCGAGTCACCAAAAAAATCAAATCATTAGAAAGAAAATTAGAAAAAATAAATTCATATATGCTTGAACGTGCCTGTCTCACTTATGAAATTCATTACTCCGGCTGTATTAACTACGTCATTTCCCAAAGAATATTTCAATTATCGGGAAAAAGAGTGTTTAGCTCTAGTCATGGAATATGTCGGCCATCCACAGATTATATGTCGAACTAAGATTATATGTTGGTCTAAACAGACTTTCCATGTTTCAATAAAAATTGATACAAATAAATGTAAATAAGGTAATTTATTTTACATCTATTTTGTTCAATTGATTTTTTTTCAAATCAAATTAAAACCCTCATCCGCTCATATTTCGGTTTGTTTATTTATTTATACATTAATTTTATCGAAATGCAAAATTAATCATAATTTTAACTTAAAATGTAAAAGAAAAATAACTTGTCAGCTAAAATTATTATAATTCAGATCTGATTATGAGGCCTATATTGAATTATTATGCTATGTATTATTTAAATATTACAATTTTAAATAATTTAATATGTTTTTGCAGTCCCCATCCAAAGCAACTATTGTAGCGAAGTACTCGACTAGAATAATATTTGCTCTACGGTTTCCAAAATAAGTTTGTATTTATAATTTACCAGATATTTCTCTAAAGCCGTAATAATTTATTCCCTGAAGAAGACCAAGAAGAGGAAGCTTAGATGGTCTGGTGGAGGATTGACTTATTTGGCGAGGTCTAAAAACAAGGGGCGTGATTTGGTTTGAACAAGAGGACGCCTCGTTAGCTGTTTCTTCTTCTCTTTGTCCCGGAGGGCTCTGCTTGGTTAGTGTTACCTCTCCCTGCCCAAATGAGAACCGCGCATTTCTCTAAAGGAATCCCACCTCTGTTCCTCCGGTCTTCGAGAGGGAGGGCTTCAGCTGCCTTTGGATCTGGAAGTCCGGAATGGTCTTCTCTCGGCCAGTGTACACAGGAATGGTTCAACTTCACTTTCTACGTTAAGTGTTAAATCCCAAATTCCTGTACTAGCTGTGTTCGCCCAACAGCCAGATAGGCTCAATGTCACATGGGCCGGTCCCAACCCAATCCCTCTTGTAAATGGGCTTCCATGTCAAAATCTCTTTTCATTTCAAATGGCCAAGATTTTTTGTTGTTGAAAGTGTTCTATAGTTCTCTAATGACTATTGAAAATCACTTCAGTTTTAATCTCTATGTAGTTCGTCTAACTCCTCTTAAATTCAGGAGACCATTTCTAAAGCAGTTGACATTTTGATTTAAACTTATTCATTTCATTATCACTTATTTACGTTTGCTTTCTACGAAAATAATAATATGCCAGTAAATTGTAAGTTGAGTAGCTATAATATAAATTCAGTAGCAAAGCAAAAAGTGACATGGAGATAAAAAATTTATTCAAGCTAGTTAAAAATAATTAAATAAAATTCACACACACATACACATTATCTTTATATAATTTGACATTATGTGTTTGTTTTAATGAGATAAGTACAAATAAATTAATTGAAAAATTCGCTAAAAACTCTTGTTATATAAAATTTATATTTCATACGGTTCTATTAATGCTGTTTCCCAGCTTATTTTCTTTCATTTCCTCTGATTTATTTGTTTTTCTCACTTAATATTGTATACAATAATTATAAGAAAAACAGCACAAAATAAATGCTACCTTCTAAGAATTAGACAGATGTAATCAAACTAATTTAGATAATATCCGTGTGTGTGTGTGTGTGTGTGTATGAACATATACATAAGAAAAATATATAATTTATTTATCACATAAGGTCTTAAAGGAAGAAAATTGAATGACATTAAAAAAGGGGTAACGTTATTTTTTAATTTTATCTGAAATTTCGGTAGGCCTGCTATGAAGTACCACTTGAAACTAAAATGACATCAATGAATGTGCAGGAAGTGGAGGCTGTGAAGGTAGGGGGACCATTGACTGGCGAGCTGTTGTCAGAGTAAATGATTGCCCCGAAAGCCGGTGCATGTGCGTGCCTTACATGGTCAGGACCTTCGTCAGTGTCTGAACACTTCCTCACGACTGCAGGATATGCAAACAGCGTGGGCCAGTCACAACAGACTCGCACCTCCTATCTCGGCACTTCTCTCCTTCACATTTTATCCCCCCCTCCCCTCAAAATTTAACTACCGAAATTCTATACAGTTGCACTCTGTCTTCATTTGGCTGGTACCTATCTTGTAGGAAAATTGAAAACCGAATTCGCCAATATGCAGCGAAACTTGCACACAGAAAATGTGTGAAATATTATTTATTACCTCCATTCACTAGGCCCTAAAGTATTTTAAATAATTTTAATACATTTTTTTAGCTCTCATTATCCACAAATTATTTCACGTATTTTAGTAAAGTCCGAAAGAATGTGATTATTCAGTCATTCCCAAGAAAGATGAAATGTTTTTTTTCAATATTTACTCCGCTCCTACCTCGTAGATTCCAAAAAAAAAATACTATTGCTATATTAATAAATATTAATATATACATAAATGTGTGTGTGTTTGAGAGAGTGGGCACAGTTGTCCAGTGGTCATAATTCCTTTTTTTTTTTCTTCTTTTTTTTTGTGATTCTGTTTGTAAAGATCAAGATAACTTCTAGTAAACCTTAAGACCATTATCAGAATGCGTTGCATTCGTTTATGATCATTAGCTATTTGCATATACTTATTTACATATATTGTTTTAATATATAATAAGTTGTATAAAACAAGAAACGTAATTTAACTTTAATTTTTATTTTGCTTATTATCTTTCGTAATACACTCCTATATTTTTAGAATCTTGGTATTGAAGAATATGTTTTATAAATATTTTTTATAAGAACTTTTTTCTTAAATCCTTTTATAATTTCATCTGGTTTAACCAGGGTTTTACATAGATTTACCTATTTTCCTTACCTACTAACCTTCCTACCTGTACATTAATCCTTCCTTTATTCTCTATAGAATCTAACCTCAAGAATAGGTATAGTCTCAGATTACTGAAATATTTACGACTTTATACTTTTTTGGTACTTCTGTATCCTTACTAATCTCTATTAATATAATTCCTCTATTTTTCTGCTTATTTATTGCTTCGCCAGCGGCTCATATTTATCTTAAATACTTTAAGCGAAACGAGTTTTCAGAAGGATGTATTTCCTAAGACATAGGAAAAAGAAACCAACCAAAGAATACTTTTTGAAAGCATGTTGATTACTTATCATTTACAATTACTCTGTTAAAAAATAAATAATAGAAATATATAAATTTCTCAAAAGTCAATAATATAGAGTTAAAATATCAAGCAATTTGATTAAGGCTCAAAGTTTATAACCCCCCACCCTAAGCAAAAAAAAAAGTTTATATTTGGAGGATATAATGGGTATGTAACCTAGTTTACATTTATTTCCTCCTTCCAAGGCCCTTGAACTTTACAGAACACGTCTTATCACTGGTTTATTGCCCATAAACTTATTGAGAACTGATAAGACGACTACTACTCCCTGAATCGTCCTGTTTACATTCTTTGGCTCCAGTAATGCTTCATATATTTCTCTGTCTTTTTATCTGTTTAAAAAGAATAATTTCTTTATTTCTACTTAATTAAATAAAAAATAATTTGGTTAGGAATTAATTATTATAATAATTAAAAGTAATCTGTATCTGATTAAATTCAAATAGCGTATTTAGTTTTTTAATTAAATTACTGCAATTTGATAATTGCATTAGATTGGCTCTTGTATAAATAATTTACAGAAAAGGTGGGTCCCTTTAAGCCACAAAAAATTAATTTTTCTATTCTGTTGGAATTAACAGTTATATATTTAGGAAACCAAGCTTAACTGAATTTATAGATAGCGAAGGATAAAGAAAACATTTTTTTTTTTTTTTTTAACCTTTATTTACATATTAAATCATCGCATATATATATATATATATATATATATAGGCATGTGTGTGCCAAATATACCAAATTGAATAGCTTGATTTTTCTTAGGGAAATTTGCCAAAACAAATCATATTAACTACAATTTATGATAGTTTTATAGTTTTAAATGAAATAGGAATTTTTTTAAAATTACTTTTTACTTTTTTTTTGTAATAACAAATGAATAAAATCTCACTTCGCATATTAATTATTGTAATTCCTTAAAATTTCAATTTTTATATTTAATGTTACTGTAGTCAAGGCTCGGTTAATATATTTTTTCCTGATGATTTTTTACTTTGTGATCAAACTCAACTGATCGTAGAGCCCAAATGATAGTACCATTAATTCTGAAAACACTTAACTATTATTTAACGAATTTCGCAGTGTAGAATGTGTGGATTACTTACTGTTTACAAATTCAATATATAGATATCATATACTCCGCTTAAATAATATTCTTCCTCTGAGGATATAAGCATATATATTGAGGATTGTGTCGCCTACAACCTCTCCGAGAGGTTACCCCGCTGTGGACGTTGAGATCCAGGTTGTCGGCACCGAAGACTTAAGGTGCAGCTCTGCGGTCCTCGACCACAAAACCCCGGGGTCATCAAATCCCTTTGTGGTTTTACATATCTCTTTGTTCGCACAAACTGAATTGCAAAAGATTATCCCAGCCTTTAGTAATGCATAACCTTCGCATCTTTTACCGCTTTTCCTTCTTTTTTTTTTTTCCTTTTCCTTTAAGCTAAAAGACTAAAGTGAATTTAATTATGCAGAGAAAAAGCTGCTCAATAATGACTTAATCTTTTCCCATTATCCATAATAACATTTTTTTTTAAAATACACAAACCAGTTTTTTTACCACAATACCATTATTATAATTAATCATTATTGATTTGATTTATTGATGTTAACTTCACAAAGTAATAAAACAAAAAATGGGGTCGCCTTTGGGCTAATGCATAAAAGTCCATCACATAGGAGCTGCACAGTCTAAGAAGATTACCCGCGTTTCCCTAAAAAAAAGAATAAATGAGAAAACTTAATTTACAAGCTGTAGGGAACAATGTGGAGAAAGATTGTTAACTAAAAACAATTAAATACAAGGGAATAGAATAAAAAATCTAACTTCCTCAGCCAGGGAGCGAACCCGGATCTCCTGCTAACCGGGCCAGCGCGTTAGCCATTTACGCGCCTGCCCGGATAGCAGGAAATACAGGTTCGAGCTCTGGCTGAGACAGTTAGATTTTTTATTCCATTCCCTTGCATTTAATGGTTTAAAATTTACGTGGAATAAAATACCACAATAAAAATAATATATATTGTCAACTAAAGTTTGCTCTAGACTGGAGAGAAAGACCAAGTGACGGAGCGCTCACCGATCTTAGCTACATTCTTACACTTCTTCCTTGCTAGACGTAAAATATTTTAGATCCCAAACGTTAGTACTTTCGTAAGAATAACAACAAATATATTGCCAATATATATTTCGGTCTTCTCTAAACCCTCTCTCCACCCCATTCGACTACTATTAAAAAATGAATAATTCTAAATAAATGAAATGAGTAGTTTAAATATCGAATTTGGTTTCCATATTTAAAAAACTAGAGGTTGCTATCAATACTCTAATAAAAATTGTAATCTTAAATATCGTTCTTAATATGCGTTTTTTTAATTTAAATTAATTAATTATATATATNATCGATATATATATATCAAAAATATTATGTTATGAAACTACATATTAAGTCTATTTTGTTGAATTATTCTTTTATATGTCTAATAATACACCGAATACTGATGTCAGACATTAAGGAATTATATTTTCTATTTAACAGTTCTACAGATAATTCCATTATGTTACCTATATAACCTTTCTGGAGGTAATGCTATCATATTTCCCCTTATACCATTCTAAAGATAATTCTACTAAACAGCCACGACTAATCAGTTCTAAAGCAGATTAGATCCAGGCCGGTTGTTTAGCGCTAGCGGTTGTTGGCCGAGGAAGGAGCAGGCGCTTGTAAATCCGATTCGCGAGAGCTCGCTCTCTAACGTGGGCCTGTTGTCACGAAGCTCCCTAACCTTTCTACTGGCGATGTCGGTCACGATCCCCTGTGCCGCCCTTGTCGCAGTCCCCCTCCACCCCTTCCCGCAGTTCAAACCTCATGGGGAATACCCTCCCTTATCAGACATACTGCGCTTTTCCAGCTCTTTCTTGTATTAAATTTGTTCTACTGCAAACTATGCATTCAAATGAAATTTTAATAATTTATAGCATTGACATAATGGATTTCTAATTATTTGTCAATGAATTGGGCAAAACAGCTAAAAAAAAGTATATATGTCGTAGCAACTAATTTAATAACGGTTATTCTAAAATTCTGAATTAGTCAAAAGTCGTAGTGTTTATATTATTATTATATGTTAACATTTCTTACATTTTATTTTCGTTCCTATCATACTGAGAAGCCCGAGTTACCCCAGGATAGACTTTCAAGCCGGTGTCGTCCTCTGATCCATTGAGCTAGAGGAGAATGGGCAGAGAGTTAAGTGGGGGAGAAAAATGCAAGGGATTCACTCCAAGCTTCCTGTACACCTCCTCTTGTCGCGTCTGGGAGAGTGTTCGGGACGCTCGTGTAATGCTGATGAGCACTCGAGGATTGGGATATCCGCCATCAAGCTTGAGATCGAATTCGGAAATCTGTAATGAATGAGCTCCCACTCACGAGAGGGTCAATGAATTTAGTAGGCTCCTTTGGAGGAACATTTGGAAAGAAGCAAAGATCTTTGGATATCCTAGCAGTTAGGGTGTTATGAATGTCCGCTTGTTTGCTAATCTCAATTGCCATGTTCCACCCATGAGAATTTCAAACTACCTCCTAAAGAAACTAATATCATATCTACTCGGCGCACCGTTCTATCCTAGGATATTTGTCTGTGTCGACTTTTCTTGCGGCTGCGATATACATAGTACGTAAATAAGAAGAGGTGGGAGAAGGAGTGTAGTGAGCACACAAAAAGGAAAAATTACATTGAGTAAAATTTTCGGGGAGATTTCTCTCCCTTCGTCAGTGAGAAGTGAATATAGACTCTCTCTCTCTCTCTCTCTCTCTCTCTCTATATATANGAAACACTCGGGGCTGCGATATATAGTAATCAAGAACATATATATATATATAAATTTTTCTCAGTCCTCTGAATGATGGATCGTGAAGATTTGAAAAAGTTCCTCTCCATCATTCGTGTCGATGTGAAAAATCAATGTAAATATATTTCTGCTTGGTTTTAGCCCGGGTAAAAAAAAATTTACGGAGAAATCACAATATCCTTAGAACATAATTTTAATATAATGGATGGAAACTAAAATTTATATTATATATTCTTTAAATTTACCCGATATTCACTTCAAGATTGGGAGAAAGTGGGATAACCTCTGCCATTACTTATTGAGAACAAACAATTTAAAACTAATTTTATGCAAGGGAATGCAACTTGGTACAGGCTTTTGACATGGTTTTATATTCATTCATATGTTGAAAAATAAGAAGATTAATTTGGATGGCAACTATTCAGAACAACGTGAAGTTTATTATATGAAAGGAAACCTCCCACTCCATATATATGAACTAACGACTTTTAAGCCGGAAAAATAGCAATATGCATAAAAGAAAAACCACTGAGCTAGATTCTATACTTGGTGGGAAGGTAGAGTGGGAACGCGCCCAGCCATTATAGATTATTCGTAAATTCTCCCCTTTTATGCAATACCTCGTTAAACTTTTACAGAAGGTATTATATATATGTTAGAATTTCCACTTTTTTTCTTTTTCATACTCAAATGAAATAAGTAGATATAAATTGTTGTCTTCCTCTAACACCCTCCCCCCTATCAAAATAATGATGTTGACCAAAAAATAATTAAATCAATAGTTGACAATACTTCTTATTTTCCAGGGCGTAATAATCTAAGGGTTGATCGCCCCTAAACCCGATCCTACCTACTCAAGCAATAGTTATACTGAAGGGCGTAATAATCTAAGGGTTGATCGCCCCTAAACCCGATCCTACCTACCTTCTTATTTTCTTTCCTCCGTTGTGCCCCTCAGCGTGGAGGTCAGGTAGCATTAATAAACCCAAATAATGAATTCGTTTCTTTTATTTCGAAAATAAAAGGGCTCGTTCAACTATCGAAATCACATTATTAATATTGTTAGAGGTTGGTCGGCCGTTGAGTATTTTGCTGGAGAAATAAGACAGGGTTTCAACCAGGATCAGAAAAACAAAATACTCCAAAATTGTTAATTAATTATTTTATTGTTCCCAACGTTTCAACATAACTTGTAAATCATCATCAGGGCGAAAATCACTATCGGAGTGATAACGTCAGGAGAGATCTCTCCATATAACACTATAGGTACATATATAAATGTTTTTTTCATAATAATATAGTTAAAATTCTTTAATTTAATCTGTGAATCATTTTATGATATATATCATACAACATCTCTATATGATAATCCCAATTCCAATCTATTGTATTTCAGCCCTGATGATGGCTTTTAATAAAGTCGAAATGTTGGCAATAATAAAATAATTACCCAACAGTTTTGGAGTTTTTTAAAATTATTTTTATGATCCTTACCGAAACCCTGACTAATTTCTCGCGCATTATATTATTAATATTTTTCACAATATAAAATATACTGTTGTAATTAAGAAGAAATCTAAAAAGTATTAGAACTTCCTAGTATATTTGTATTTTGGTTGGGTTTGATATGAAAACGATATGAAGTAGATATGTTGTCAATTGCATAATGCGACATATGAATATAAAACTAATGTGGAACTAAGGAAGGACTAATGTCCAGGTGTGGACTGGAGGTGATGTGTAGGTCAGGGCTCTTGAGGTAAGATTTCACAGCCAGTTGGAAATGATGGAAGACCGCCGGTGCCGGAGCCCTATTCTCCAGAGTACTTGCAGTTAGATGAGGCCTGTCCGAACTGCACTTAACAAGATTGCTGCTGGTCTGGTTCAGAGCTGTACCCAGCCCAGCTAATCTCACCTCCCCCCACCCTCTCTCTCACTCCCTCTCTACGGCCATTATTTCCTATTCCTTCACAGCTCTATCTCCTCTAGCCGGTGCACTTTCACAGTATTGCAGTTTCACTCCCCAGGATTTTTATATCGTCTCCACATTTACAAGATTTCGAAGAAGGGACACACAGAAACCCACACACACGCGCGCGCGAGCGCACATAAGTGCACGCACGAACGCATCTACACACACACACACACACACACACACACACACACACATATATATATATAAAT
The DNA here is from genome assembly GCA_000696205.2 of Oncopeltus fasciatus. NCBI lineage: Eukaryota > Metazoa > Arthropoda > Insecta > Hemiptera > Lygaeidae > Oncopeltus > Oncopeltus fasciatus. The sequence goes on along the minus strand of KZ807292.1, from coordinate 104,354 downwards.
TAGGGTTCATGGGGTTGCGTTTTCGCTGGTTCGAATATGGTTAATAAATAATAAATATTTAATATTAAAATAAAAGAAAAAGAAAGAAAAATTGAATATAATAGGTAACAACTTACAAGGTAAGTCAATTAAAGGAGTCAAATATAATAAGGTTTTGCTCTCTCTCAAGGTGTGTTATTAAATTTAATGTTAGATATATTGTAATCCATATGTTTCTTTTGTTTTAAGTTTTTCATGTTGCCCTGAAGAATGCCTAAAATTCAGGAAAAATATTGGCTTTAAAAATCTAATTATCAACAATTATTTTTATTTATTTATATTATTTTTTTTTACTGTGTGACCAAAACCCCTAAACAGTAAATTTTCTTAACTTGATTCTTTTATAGTATACATTATACCCAACTATAGTATACATTTTGAACTTAGTACTTGAAAATCTGTCATACATTTCTATGGAAGTATAATGTTTTATTAATATTTCTGAATGTTTTCATTCCTCTGTTAAGTTCACNTATATATATATATATATATAATGAAACACTCGGGGGCTGCGATATATAGTAATCAAGAACAAACAGGTGGCATATAGAGTGCAGTGAACACAAAAAAATTAAAAAATCACAAATAGTAAAATTTTCGGAGATCGAGGAGTGAAGAGAGACTCGTGTGTGTGTGTGTGTGCGTGTGTGTCATCAAAGCCCTTATACAAAAAAATTTTAATTTATTTGTGTATATAATATATTTATTTTCAAAAATATATTGTCTACCACTCAGCAGCCGCATAAAATAAGGATATTCTTCACTTTTAGAAAAATTATTTACAAAAATAGGAGTAATTATCCGACTTAATCTTATCAGAAAAGGTAATCAGAATTAAAGCTAGTGCGCTTAGGCTGTCAGACTTTCTGCATTTGTCTGGTAAGATGCTGTGAAGCTATCAATTTCGGAATCCTATGGGACTAATATTGCAGATTAATCAAGTTTCAGTACTGAATCAGGTATAAGTTAAAGCCACTTTTATCTCAAATTACTCTGCCGAATCTGAAATGGAATTTATTCTATAAATTTTCCTTAAAAAATTTTTTTACACCTTTAATACATTATAGGACGTTTTGTTTTATTGACCATTTGCTTAACTTCGAACTATATGGTAGCTATAAAAACAAGAAGAAAACGGACTGGAAAATATATATGGGAAGTGTCATGTGATCAGTTCTCTGGCTTCAAAGTATATCGAATTCCCACTAAATTCATTTGGCCATTCCATTTCCTTTACCTTAAGGATATCTAGGCCTAGACGCCACCAGTATCCCACACCTCTACCTCCTTGCTACCCCAGTAGCCTGAGATCCACCTCCAAACTGAGCTTTCTTAATGTCCAAACTTTTACATAACAAATGTGAGACCTACATTTTTTAACCCCTATCATTCTTTCTAATACAGGTAAACTAATCGAAAATTACTTCTATTGCAGATGGCGCAATGTCATGCTCTAATGACTGAAGTTAATCTAGTTAATCTCAAATAATGCATCCTGAAGTTGACCACATATTTGTTCTAGAGACATGACCTTAGGATTCCCTCTTATGAAACCGATTACCATGAGCCCTAGTGTGTTCTACCCTCAATAGAAGTAAGCTGTATCGCTAGCATCTCTGGTCACTTGTAGAGGATGGGAGCAAGGATCGTGTTATGGGCAGTTTTCTCGTTCCTACAAGTCTGAAAGCCACTGAAACAACCTCCCTCTCATGGAGGGGCAATTACTTAACCAATATAGCCTGGAGTATTATTTTACTAAGAATTATTTATAAAAAATTAAAGGGAGTGTGTACATTGCTTACGCAAATCTTCTCTCTCTCACTCTCTCTCTTCCCCCTTCGCCCTCTCTTTCCATCTAATTAGTTATTCTCAGTAAGTGTATACCATCTATCCCTGCTAGTAATCTTCCAAATAAAGTAATCTTTGCAAATCTTAGGTTAAATAAAGCGAGAGGCCTCCTGAAGTTCAATTTAACAGAAATAACCATGAAACAAAAACGAACAGCCTCCATATTCCTGTAAATAACTTGTGGTGTCTTCCATTCCTTCGTATCGAATTCGCCTCCTTCTACTTATCAGATACTTTCCCTAACCGTAAAACCGCAGGTATCCTATCCGTGAGATAATGTTTTCGATCTGTTTTTGTAAGATCATGATCCTGAATATTACAAGAACAACACGAATAACTCACTAACAGCCAAGCAAGGGATTATTTGTTAATAATAAATAGGAAAAGTTGTTAAATCTTATTTTATTGAATTTAAATTTTTATTTTTTTAAATAAATTATCTTTATGCATTAGTTTCAACACACAAAGAATATTATTTAATTTGATTTTTTTTTTCTTTCAAAAGGGAATAATTGAAGATTATTCACTGAAAAATTATGATTTTCCTTATTTGTTATTTTTGCAATTTAGCCCCAAATTAATTGGTACAATTTTCATGCCCTGCTTTAAATATGAAGAATTTAGCAATCAAGCTGAAAATAATTATCCTCCCTTGAGACTGGACAAAGTTTTTGGCCCATTCTAATTGAAAAGGGAGCTACACTGTTCTAGCTCAGATGTTTTGAAGCCCCTTTATTTGCCCCTTTATTATCCTTCAAGTTCAAGCTGACTGGATGTACTTATTCCGAGGGAAATCTCTTAATAAATGCAAATCGAGTCCTTATCTTCCTTCACAACTACCCTGAGTTTTTCCTACTCTAGAATTATTCTTTAAAAATATTCTCAAAATCGCCCTTCTTTGGAAAAAGTAAAGTTGTCGCTTCTTATGATGACCAAACTTTTTTTTAAAAATTTTATTCAATATTCCATCTAATTAGTTATTCTCAGTAAGTGTATACCATCTATCCCTGCTAGTAATCTTTGCAAATCTTAGGTTAAATAAAACCAGTGGCCTCCCAAAGTTCAATAAAGTAAAGTTATTAAAGTTTAATAAAGGAAAAGTTATTAAATCGTATTTTATTGACTTTTAAATTTTTATTTATTTATTTTTTTTTTTTTGTTGAAATTTTGAAAGAATTCTATAATTTTTCAAATGAGAATAGTTGATGTTCAGTCTTGTGAGAAAAAATGAACAATTATTTCACTTTAGGACTGGCTTGAGGGCGACGGACGTAACAGGGAGTGTCAGGCATGCTTTATAAAGACGCTTATAACGTAGAATTACACTGCTTCCCAATCTAGCTCTTTTTCAATCGCACATCATTAGCTGGGAGCTGGAGAAATGTCAGATACGAAGAGGTGCCCTGACGCCATTGTCATTGTGACACGTTCCCTGGAAGGAGTTTTCTGAGCCGTGCCTCCCGCCTAGATGGGACATACTTCAGGAGCACTGCATTGTTAGGGATGTGTCGGCCAGACCTCTGCAGGCACTGAATGGGACTCGACCTCCACATGTCTCCGCCGCCATTTAACAAGTCCTCTTCTAGTATCATGGGAAATGGGTCCTCAATACTCACTTCACCTTAGCAGTTTATCGTCTTTTCCTTTCGATTAAATATAAATTTTTATTTAATGACATGCAATATAACGAAAGAGACACTTAAATATCTTAAATATATACTTAAATATACCGTTGCGCGGTAGCTTCATAAACTGAGAGAACTTCTCTGTCACATAGTTGATGAATAGCTGTATTTGAACTTTCTATCTCTCCTCGAAGACCCTTGAGATTTTCTTTATATCTCTGTATGTATATGGGGACACATACATGTACATATATTCATATATGTGTGTGCGTGTATATACACAAGAGCATGGAATTGTGCGTGGGTACGTGTGTGCGTGCGTCCGTGCGTGTGTGAGTGCGTGTGTGCGTGCGTTCGTGTGTGAGTGCATGCGTGTGTGAGTGCGTGCGTGCGTGCGTAGGTGCGTGTGTGACTGCGTGCGTCCGTGCGTGTGTGTACACACAATTCCGTGCTCTTTCAGAACCGCTTTTATATTTTATAATAATTTCATGCTTCATCAAATTCACTATTACGTCTGATTATACTTAATAAAAACCCACCTTGCCATTTTAACGTATTTTAAGGCGTATCAACTGGAAAGAGATTAAAGTCATAAAATGCTTTTTAAATATTTTATGGCGATATGCCAAATTTCTGTAAGAAAACAACTAAGCTTCTGGGCTGTTAAATTTATATTTAAGGTACAGATTACCACTCTTAACTGTGCAGTTTTGCTGAGTGATATATGATATATTTCTTTTTCATATTAACGCGTCAGTATTGGAATAGATTACTTGGAAATAAATATAAAACCCACTACATATAAAAAACTAACATCTAAAATATTTTTCCCATAAATAAATATACTTCCCTTGAGTTTCATTCCATACTTAATATAATGCCAGCTATATATCGAAAGAATTCTTGTCATCCCACTTACATTTCAGCTAATCTCCCTATTTAAAAACAATATACTAAATTACATAAAGACAACTAACTGAGGCTTCTAGACCATGAAGCTAAAAATGTACAGGTAAGCCCTTATTCGTTATTGTCCAATATCGCTGTGTTACTCCTAAATTTCATTTAATGACATTATTCGTTTTCGGTTTCATGCACAAAAGTAAATATTATGCTGAATACACCGTAAAAACATTTTCTTATCGCTCTTCATTTGGAAGCCTCCCACTTCTATTGGTCTTATTTTTCTTAATAAGAAAATTTAGTTTTGCATTTAACTGTTAAATGCCGAACTTCATGAACAAAAATGCAAAACTGGCTTATACAGCTCGATACGCGCGCGAGCATATTTATATATACATATAAATTGTATTTACTATTATTTTTGGCATCTAGTAAGTAAAACCGAAAAATGTCACAATTTCTGACATGAACACAAACCTCAATGGCTTTATTGTTTCGTAATAAGCTATGACTTGTACTATTAAAACACAAACCACTTGCGGAGAGTAGAGGTTCAGTAAAACTACCCTCTAATACCATTATTTACTTTTTAGCCAAAATATCATCTATTCCCTCCCCCTCCCTAGTTGTATTTCTACGTCTCTAAAACTTTTTCTTTGCATGAATTTATTATCTTATCCTTAGATATATATCTCCTTCTTAGTAGCGCGTCGTAGTAATGACGTCTAAACCTGTGAGGCACAAGGATTCTCTTTTGTACATCATACTCCATTGCCCTTTGTAGTTTGTTTTCCCTAATGTTCACCCCCAAAAGGCATTTATAGCTAGCTCTATTCTATGTTTAGCTCAGACTGCTTAGGATCTAGCATATTTCAAAGTTATGTTATTTTTCAGTGGGGCTTCTATATTCAGTCAGTCCTGGGCTGGTAAGGACTTCAAATATATTTAAGCTACCTGTTGGAGCTACCGTTGAATGAATTATTCATCATTGGCTGAAAATGTGAAGTTTAGTTGAAGACCATATTGAACAAATGTCAATTTATTATTTATAAAATTTGCAGAACGTGACAGTTGTAATGAATGATTTGCGTAACAAATATATTCTATAACATTTTTATGTTAAGTACATAATAAATAAGATGTATAGGAATTTAATTATAAATATTCAAGACTTCCTCGTCTCTTCCCTCTCATACAGTTTAGATCCATCTTAATGTAGCTAGGTAAATCGTTTTAGTTTATTCAACTCCAGCATAATAGACTTTTCAAAACATTTTATTTTAAATCTTTTATTACTTCCTTTTTTAATATTTTTGAACTTTTTCTTTTTATCGTCTGTGTCCAAGGGATGCGCGTTAACATTGTTACAGTAAACGTATATCTTGGCATAGGATTTTCATGAGCTAACGAGTTTGCATGTCCCCCCGTACTCCATATAATCGCGTGCTATGTCCTGCGGTGGAAGAATTAATTAAGCCTTTTACTAAGAGGATAGTTCACAGCTTAATAGGCTATCAAACAGAACTGATTTTGCTATGATTTTATTTACTTGTTTTCTCTGACATCTATGTTGCTTGAATCTTTAAAAAGTGAATCCATTGTATGTAAGAAGCAAAGAGAGAGTAATTAAATAAAGACAAAGTATATTTTAATGTATATAACTATAGGTGACTGTGAGATATTTTGAGTCAATGTGAGTCTTAAATTCATATATTCTTGTATTTGGAATAAGATATATAAATATTAAGTTACTATTAAGAGGAAAATAGTTTTGAAAATATTGAATGTTTAGAGATACGTGTATTACATACATTATTTTTGAAGGTATAAAAATGATTGATGGACATTATTTTTTTTATTTATAAACAGGCTGACGAATAAAAAATTAATATTGAAGGAAAAAGTGAGGCTTTTAAATAATTTTATTCTATGAAAAAGTAATAGATTACTAGAGGTGTTATTCAAATAGTTATAAGAGAAGGTTTTATATTTTTGTAAATTATGAAGTAGGGAAAGTGATGAATGTATTATGAACTGCCAGAAAAACATTTGTGTTGTGTCTGTCTCTCAATTTCCCCCAAAAATTGTGATCCATTGCTTATTTTCAAATATGAGATAAAAACCTCATATTAATATACAGCTGAGAACCCAATTTTGTTTATGTCTAAGGGGGTTAAGTAGCCCTCCAGCTCTTTTGTATTGGTGTTACTGCAATTTCTAAGGAGCAATGAATATTTTGTTTTTAAACCCTTGTCATAAAGTCGCTGTTCTTTCACTCTATGCAGCTAGGCTAATTTATGAAACGATAAGACCTTATTTGATAGTATCTGGCAAAACTATTGGTCTATCGAAATACATTGATTCATACCACTCATTGATCATGATGATAAGTGTTTTGTCATTACTTTCCAAAGAGTAAACAAAATCATTTCATTATTAATTAACTGCTTTTTTTATACTGATGTTTCAAAATTGTACCGGAAAATTCACCGTATTCCTAAGAAGAAATGAAATTCCTCTCTGGCTCCTTCCAAGACTTTATACGTCAAGATAAGGGGAGGGGGGGGGAGGTAATGGGAGTAATGCTGAAAGGGGAGGGGGAGAGAGGGTGGGAGACAGAGGGGCAGGAGTGGAAGAGAGATAAAGCCCAGCCATTGAATGTAATTTTCTCCTACCTCTTTGCAGCGCCGAGGCATTCTAACCTTTATGTGCTCAGAGGAGTCTCCTTCACCTCTAGGAAACCTACCTCAGTGCTTTTCTCAATACTCATACAGGCGAACATCTTTTCTTTCTTTAATTTGAATAGATCTTTTATTTCGAAAGTGCCTAGCCGTGCGATAAATTTATGGGTGTTTGTCAACACAATTGAGAATTTATAGGAATCCAATAGATATTTCAAGTCGAGCTTTTCCCTAGGCCCCCAACAATTGACTAATGGAAACTAATTCAAATCAATTGGAGAGTTTTTTAACGGCAGAAATTATTATTATGTGCTTTTGTTGTGGTTCGGTAAAAGTAGATCCAAAAGTTACAGTTTAAAAAATGTTAATTTTTTTTTAATTATCTGCCTTCATCCTCAGTCATGAATATGGGATCTTAGTGACATGACGTCCCCTCTCGCCTTCATGATAGCCCTGAAGATGGCTTACGATGCAAGCCGAAACTTTGGCAGATAATTTTAAAAAATACAAATTTTTTAAGTTGAGTTTTTTTGGATCTACTGAACCCTAACAAAAAAATATCAAATATATATAAATCAATTTACATTAGCCTAAAGGTATGATTTCATTAATGTTGATATTATTTATTCTATTGAATAAAAGGCTAAATTTGGTGACCTATTTATACCTGCAAACACTCCTAAATTAAGGAACCACATATAATTTTACGAAGCTGAAGTAATATAGAAATTTAGCAAGTACTTTTAAATTGCACAGTTTCTGTACTTCAGGCGTTAAAACTTCCCATGCTGTCAACCATTAATCAGATCCTATCATGCTAACTATGAGACCATTAGAGCCCATAATTCTTGCCAAGTATATAAAATTGTTTCAATGAGAGCGATATTTATTTAAAAGACAATGAAATTTGGCTGTGCATCCGAAAATAATTTTGACCCTTATTATAATTCTGACAGTTTTGGAACAACAGCTCCTTCTTTTGGATAAGAAAGAACAAGAGAATGAATAGCTAAGAATAAAACTGTATTTTCTTTATATACTAACCTTTGAAATACACATTCAAGGGTTATATCTCAATTTTACCTTCTAGTTTCTTAGTTCAATTCTTAGTTTTTATTGATATTCTGTTCTGTTAATTGGTGCTATCAGTAAAACAATCACAAAAATAGTTATACTCGCACTCTTACTATATAATTATATCATATGATATAAAATATTGGAATTTTAAAACGCAAATATTTAACAAAAGTTAAGAAATATAAATGTCATCTTTTATATTCATATATACATA
>KZ807292.1:83625-95757 GCA_000696205.2 Oncopeltus fasciatus | reverse complement strand
AACTACTGATTATATATATGTGTGTGTGTGTGTGTGTGTGTGTGTGTACATACCTTAAATTTAGAATTATTTTACTGTCTCTAAACCTTCAAGAACTTTCAAAATTTTATTTGAGATTTATTTGTGGGCAGAAATTATTTTGAAAAGAAGTGAAACGTTTTGTTGGTAAGATATGTTCCGAAAGAATAATTAATTTATAATTCGACAACGACCAATTAGAAAATAAATTATATACTGAATAAATTCCACTATAACAACAAAAATGTTTACTATTTACATAGAACGAGATTACCATTATCTGCTAATCAGACATCGTAATTTCTGATCTAATGAAGAAACTTTCGTTGATTCTTACATGGGAAGCAAAGGAAATTCCAGAAGATAATCTCCCTGCCGAAATCGTAACCCAATATAGCGGGCATTAGCAAGGGAATGTAAACCGTTTAGCTCCAGAGGCAAGGGGCAGTATAACCACATCAACCTCAGCCACAGGTCAATATCGTGGGGACCGGCTCAAGGGGACCAAGTGGTTTAGGCGGACCAGTAAGCCTGTAACTATCTGATAACGAATCCCGTCATGACAGTTCTTATCAATATACCTGGTACCTCCCTCGGTCGTCGTTTACTTACACCCTAGATAGGTACATTTACTTACCATGTCATGTAATCCCCAATCCTTAAGGGAATTTAGTTTCATTTTGCTCTAAACTAAATACTACTGCAGAAAAAAGACGATGTACTAGCACTCACCGCTTAAGGTAATCACCCACTGCTATACATCATATTTCACTCAATAACATTTGAAAACTACGTTGCATAATTTCATTAAGAAAATAAATAATTACGGCTTACAAACCTTAAAATAATTACTTACGGTTGAAGTAAACCCCCAGTCCTAATTGTATTATTCGCAATGTAACTCGCGATACATAAATCTTTTAAAATAAATTTATATGTATTATCTTTTATTTTTGTAATCGCACCTCATATTGCAGGTAATACCCTTTTTATGTTGATCCGTTTTTGCGCAATAACGAACCAAAGTAAAGGCAAACCTTTCATTTTGTATTTACCAGCTAAATACTGAATTTCATTAAGAAAAACTGAAAACTGTCGCCTATTGACGAGAAAAAAAGAGAGAAAGAAATTTTAGTGACTAATATATTTAATGTCTAGTAGTTAGGATCGGAGAAAATTTTTCAAAAAATCTCTTGGTAGAACAATCAGTTGCCTTCTTTCGGAATTACCTAGGGTAAACAAATTGTTTAGTAGTCTCCGGAATTTCGACTAGTATTCTAGATTAGCAGGTTCTAAGTTTAAAAAAAAAATTAGGAACGCTTAAATAATTAAATTATCTTTATGCATTAGTTTCAACACACAAAGAATATTATTTAATTTAATTTTTTTTTCTTTCAAAAGGGAATTATTGAAGATTATTCGCTGAAAAATTATTATTTTCCTTTTTTGTTATTTTTTCAATTTAGCCACAAATTAATTGGTACGATTTTCATGCCCTGCTTTAATTATGAAGAATTTAGCAATCAAGCTGAAAATAATTATCCTCCCTTGAGACTGGACAAAGTTTTTTGCCCATTCTAATTGAAAAGGGAGCTACACTGTTCTAGCTCAGATGTTTTGAAGCCCCTTTATATGCAGAGGTATTTTTCTTCAAGTTCAAGCTGACTGGATGTACTTATTCCGAGGGAAATCTCTTAATAAATGCAAATCGAGTCCTTATCTTCCTTCACAACTACCCTGAGTTTTTCCTACTCTAGAATTATTCTTTAAAAATATTCTCAAAATCGCCCTTCCTTGGAAAAAGTAAAGTTGTCGCTTCTTATGATGAGCAAACTTTTTTTTAAATTTTATTCAATATTTGGATTCTACATTTATTGAAACTTATAAATGTTTCATTGTTGATTGCAATAGTTTATTTCTATTGGAAAAATAAACAAATATGCTTTCTCTATTTAGCCCCGTATTTTGTCAATATGATAACTAATCCAGCTGATGTTCCTTATATTTTGACATAATGCCTCACAAATGATAGGGAACGAAAACCGGGTCTGTAGAAATTATAACGAAAATTCAATACTACTTGTCAGGTGTGCCTGCTACCACTTTATCAGAAGAGCTGGGATATATTTGACCAAAAAAAAAACTGAGCATTACAAAATATTTTGAAACATTAAATTTATTCATAACTCATTATTTTATTTGTCATCCATTTTTATTTAAAACCTGAACTTTAAATATTAAAACCAGAACAAAATAACAAATTAATGGCATTTAAAAACAGTAAGAAGCATTTTTTTAAAATAGAATTTGTAAATTATATTGTCAATTTTTTTTACTGAATTAAAAAATACAAAATATTTTAGAAATCATCTACGAATTTTATTCCGAACGATAAAATATAGTGTTATGGGCTACGGGTCAATAATTATTAAGAACAAAGAAAAAATGATCATAACAAATCTACCTACTAGTAGCAATCCAAACTACTGCCCTTACCAACTAATAAATAAATAGAATACATAAATTACTTACAGCTAATTAACGAATGTATACAAATACAGGACTAGAAGAATCTAGTAGTTAGGACTGTAACCCTAATTTCCTCTTCATAAGCAAGGAAACAGATGGGGCATCCTTCTCTTACAAGTCTGGTCCTCTCGTTACGTGCTTCCCTAGTCTTTAACAATAAGATATTCTATACATTTAGGATGTCCTAATGTTTGGCTTATAATTTAAGAGCTTAACATTTTAACATTTAAAAAAAACTTTCTCACTAGTATGGTCCGGGTATTTCTGTTTAATAAACGCATCTCTAATTAACTGTTCAAAATATAAACATATGAACATATGCCAAAAACCATAATATTAGTCATATCAGTTCTCGATTACATGATATTAGGTTCCTTAAAAAACATATGATTGTAGTTGGTATTTGCAGTTATAGCTTAATTTAAGCTATATGAAGCTTTCAAAAATGTGGGTAAAAAAAAACTAATTTTCTTCAACAAAAAGGCCTGCTCCATAAGGAGAGACAATGCCGGAATGGTAAAATGGTTATGAAATTATATAAGAGAGAGAGAACTGTTATATACCGCAATGTCACAATGCAATTTACCGTTTGGATTCTGACATTAGACAAGGTACGTTGTTCACTGCTGCAGAACTTCCTCTTAAATACAGCTTTATTTATGCTTGAATGAAAAAGTATACAACCACATTGCATGTAAAACGTGCAACTAATTGGAACTACTGATTATATAAAGGATGGTTTGCGCTGATTTTCTTCTCAGAAACCCAACCAAGATAGGAGGAAATGGCCTGATTGTTGAAATTGGTGAATCGTGTTTTACAAGACTGATCCGTCAACTGGAGAGCATTCACAATCTGTTGTGACTTTGGGTGCAGCAACCAAAAGACGAAATAAAGCAGAGGCTGAAGCTACAAAATCATATCGGACATTTATCTATGTGGATTTATGAGGAGACATAGAAACAAATACAAATGCTTTTTGAGGTTATCTTAGATGATATGTGAAAATTTTAATCATCAATGTATGGTAAAATTATAGGAATATGAGATAATAAATGCATTTTCTTTTCTGATTATGTGTTTTATTTATCTAATAAAAATACATGTAGATATTAAATGAAAATAACCCCAAAGTTGTGTTAAGACTTTGGTTCAAGGCACATGGGTGGGAACGTAGTCAAAATGCTGTATGCGCGCCAGGGGGTGACTAGTACAATACCATGTCTCAAAACAAAATGTGGTGTCGAGAAATGTGAAAATTGAGGAAATTTATTATTCCTTGGGGCAAGAGGGAAAATTGGATCATATAAATAACGTTTTTGTTGGCTTTTCTTTTTTTTTCTTCTTTTTTTTTTTTTTTTTTTTAATTTCCTTCATTTTAGAGAGAGTGTTAGCCCAACTAGTGCAATAAATCCTGTTTTCATTTTGTGAGGGGAAATATGCAAATCACGCGGTAAGACAAGCCTTCCACCCACTCTTACAAATTTGACCTGGGTTTAGCTGTTGTTCCAACATCCTTCCCTGCCAAGGGCTAGAGGCTGATTAGTACTTTTGAAAAATCCCCTTTCTCGAGGAAAAGTTTATTTCCGTTTCGCCGCTGCTCTATATCTGGTTATTGCTGAATCAGTGCACCTCTGCCAAAAGGCGATATTTTATTCCCTTCTATGATAACTCACTTTATATTCACCTCACGAATATCAACCTCCTGTATCATTACGATTTTTTTTCCTATCATGCCTCAAAGAACGAGTCGGGCATGAAGGGGGTAAATTTCCCACAGATTTCCCGCGCACAATGGCTGAATAAAGTATGATCAGAAAGAAAAGTTAATACTCCTTCCGGAGTAGGGAACCCGGAGTAAAGCTCTCTACATTTCCTTCTGGGATTACAGAGAGGGCTAGAGAGCGAGGTTATTCTCACTCGTGATACCCATATCTGTCTTTAAGGGTGTAAATGTTACATAATATAAGCATAAAATAAGTATTATTTTCAGCACATTTGTATAATACAAACTATTTTTTCTGCGATATTTATCATTTATGTATCTAATCTAACAATCTATCTGTATTCCCCTAGTCCGTCTTCTAACATTCCTGATAATCCTCTCTTTGTCAAATAATTACGTTTCTCATTTCATAAGAGGGGATACTTGCTCATCCTTCCTAGACAGCTTCTTAAGTTAATAAGTGTTTGTACCTGGCCTCGTTTACTCGTCTCGGGGGGAGTTATCTGATCCAATCATCTGATTGGTGGAATAAGAGAGATATCGTAAATCCCGAATATATTAAATAAAAGAAGGAAGGGAGGACATAAATCTCTTCTTGCAAAAAATCTCTGCCACTAGGTCTCGAATTCCTGTATCTTACAATTCCAGAATAGTGCGCACTATTAGGTTGATTAGTGGTCTATTCCAGTATGCCATGAATAATTTTATATATAAATCACTCTGAATTATTATTTGTTAAGCATTGATATCTTCATATAATTTATTTTCTTCTTTTTTTTAAGCTTATAATTCTTCTAAGATAAATATATAAAATATTATTATAATTTAAATACAACTTAACATATAGAATTTTTTTTTTTCCTAAATTACCTAAGGAAAAGGAACTATTGCAATATGTAATCATAAGTAATGGTTGAGGAAAGGAAAATCCACCCACTTTTATTTTTAGAAGATTCATTTAGTAAAATTTTATGTTTTAGAACAATTTCGGTCTGTTTTTATATTATTTCTTGTTTCCAGTATTTCCAGTTTCCAGTATTTTAAAGAAATAATAGTTTTGTATTAAATTTGGGGTGTAGATACACTTCGTCCTAGGCTTAAAGCACGGCAAAGCTAAGCTCGGTGAAGCTTTGCCGTGTTGTTCAGAAGACACAAAGTTTCTAAAGCTTAGTTCTGTCACTATTTGCGTTGTAAGTCTCTTCTAAATTTAAATTGGCCCTCTAGTGGCTTTCTATATTATTTAAAATTACAATAGTTGACATTGAATCATAACTTTTTTTTTATTTACATATTGATTGTATTGTGGCAGTAGACAAAACACCGATTTGAGTGAGATTCATTGGCTTTTGTTCTAGAGTATTTATATTTAAAATAAATTTGTCCTGTTAAATAATGTACTTGTAAAATTCCACTCAACTAATTTAAATTTTTATAACTAGTTAATTTTAAATTAAAAGTAGTTTGAATATTCCATGTTATGCAATCCCCCACACTTGTCAAATTTATCATTTATCAATAAACAAATTTGTGTTGTTTTATTTCAATGACTAAATATTATGTCTCCTACATACATATATATANATATATATATATTAACAATAATATGGATAGCTATATAAGCCATTTATTCAGTATCAATCCGACTACAAATAATACGTATGAGGACAAACTCTTTTAATTATATTACAGTAAATTTAGCAATATATATAATTAGCAGTAAATTGTTTCAAAATAATCAGTATTGAAAAGATAATTTTTTTTACAAAGGTGAAAAATTATTTGTTTGAAACGAAAATGTATTAATTGAACTATAAAAATACCGTAATAAATAAAATTAACAATCTATGAATTCCATATGCCTAAATTTAAATATCCAGTATAATAACAGGAATGTATATTTTGCTCTACCATAATATATAAAAAATAATTACATGATGTATGGTGATTTATTAAAAATTTTCTATTTAAATATATATGAAGTTTAAATGAATCAATGAATGAATAATGAAAACTTACAACTTGTATACAAATTAAATTTTAAAAATATAGAATTTTACATCGTAGACTACGGCAATAGCCATCAGTTGAGTATAAGTATTCATACAATACATTGTTCATTGTAAGAGATAATCTCCTGATTATAAGCTCATTGGATAGTAAAAAATTATAAAATACTTTTTCAATACAATATTAAATTTATAGTATATATGCATACCCATACACATCAATTTACATACATGCTAATGCATATAAATATAGGCACACATGTTATCTATGAGCATACCAATNATTTTTTTTATGGATTTATATTTATTTATATATATTTTATTTCTAATGAAATTCTTTATCAGTTCTAATACTTAACAAATAAAAATAAACCTCTCTAGTTATTTCCATATAATATCTCCAAAGAATCTTCATTACTGAGGAAGTACTATGTCCGATACTCCTAGTACTGGGCATTCTCCCTAAAAGTGGCACAAGAGTTTCGGCTTTTTCTCAAATCCCACAATGAGCAAGTTAGTACCCAGTCATGTGAAGTGTTCACCTCCCTATTCTACTAGGGTATGTTGAGGTTATAGGGAGAGCGGGCGAGTTATAAATCCCGGACAGTTGATGGTAGCTGTTGAGGTGCCTCATAATTCTAAGTGCTCAAACAGTTAGCCAGTTAATGCCCGTCAAGATGGCTTTCTTCAAACTAACGGTGTGCATTCCATCTGAACGGTGAGTCAGACCGAGTTGTCAGCCTCCCTACATTAATCTGAGCAATCACCGTCCTCGGGAGAATGGTCTCACATTTTTACAAGAGAACTCTGGAAGAAAGTATACAAGAGCTTGTTTGATTTACAAGGATCTGGAACTAGTTCATTTTTTAACAAATTTCTAAAAGATAACATAACAAATAAGTGATTATAGTTATTACAAAATCAATTTTGGTTTAGAGAAATAATAAGTCTTATTTAACTTAATAAGTCATTTTTTAATTTTCCTCGTTAGTGTTATCCTTTTTATATTTTTCTTCAGAGTTACCTTTCTGCATATTAATTACATTTAGAAATCTGTACTACTGTTAACTCTTTAAATTTAAAAAAAATTCAGTGATATTAATATTTAATTAATTGAATTATGAAAGATGTGTAAACTATAAAGTGCAAAATGTTCTATAATTGGGAAATTCTAGCATCTAAAACACACCAACCTCCCTTAGCGAGTACAAAAACGTTGAAACACTCACGAAATGATAATCTAATGATCACGTATCATTCCTGCAAGTGCACTGATAGAAATTCGTTTGACATCACCCAATTAGTATACACTAATCTTATGTATATAGACGGGAAATTATTTTTTTTTTAGGGGGGGGGGGGGTTAATAAAAAAACCTGTTCACTTTTCTACACGTCGTTAAATAATAAATACTCTTTGCCGTTAATTTTGTTCATTATCTAACTAAACTAGTTAGAAGAAAAGATCTTTTATTTAAAAATACCTTTAATTGTACACTAATTTTAATAAATAATATCACAAATTCTTAAAAGTAAATTTTTTTTTTTTTTTTAGAATTCATTTTGTGTACGTACTTTTTATACATCATATTCACAAAAATAACTTTACAACACTAAAAAAAAAAAAAAAATACTACACCTTACAAAAATATTGAAATATGTGAAAGTTAGAAAACAAATTTATGTCATTGTCTCACAATCCCTATCCCCCCCCCCGGCGCTTATACTTATACCTATAAACTGCATAAAAATTTAAATATATACTGTAAATAAATAATAGATTGCAGAACAATTGGCTTTAATCAACGGATATGTGCTGTTTTTTATTTTACTTACAGTAAAATGTCGTATTCATAACTTTGTCATATTATCTTCAGATAAAAAGATCTTTTTATTGCATTTGTATTATAAATAATCGCATTTTACATATAATACTAATCAAAGAAAGTCCATGAAGGTTAATTAAAAATTAACTATTTAGCTTGCAGTCGGCATAGCAAATGGATTATGCCATTTTATGCAGGAGATGTTTCACAGGAGCAAATCCTGCACCATTAATCCTATGAATGACCTTTTATCTGGGCATTTAAAAAGTGAGATTTTGCTGATTCAGGAAGTCCCTCTGACAGGGGTTGGCGTGTACATGGCTAACTCACACTCACATTCGGCGGTGATCTCACTGAGCACAAATCCCGCCAGTGACACCAGGCCAGGTACAGTTGGGCTCCGCAGAGATATTTTTAACTCCTCTAGCTCTCTCTCTCTCTCTCTCAAGCGTAATGAGTTATTCATATATAGGTGTCATTCGTCTTCATATCGGTGAAACAGATACCTAATCAGTATTTGTGGCCTTTGTATTCCACTACAATTTTAATTAAGCTTCAATCCCGCATTTTTTAACTGTATTTTATATAATCATTCAATCAAATATCATATTACTCTTTTTTAATTCAATATTTAATATAAATGTTGCATTTAACTTAGTAGGATTACTAAAAGCCTCTCATAAGTATAATATTAAATTTAAAATGTATTTTTTGTCTTATACGTTTTCATTTTTTTCACTCATATAAATGATGGTCCTGGTGAGATTATTACAGTAGATAACTTACTTTTAATAACCNATTAAATTATTTATTATATCTATTTTTGAAAGGGGAGTACTTAACCCTCCTTATTCTAAGTTTTCTTTCTGGTTTTGTCGACCTAGGGATGCCTGATAATACCTAGCTCATCTAAGAAAAGCAAAGGTCAGTTAACCTAACCCTGTGTTGGATAATTCTCTATGGAAATACCCCATGTGCTCTTCAGAGTATGCTTGCTTACATACTTCTTTCGACTTGACCCTTAGTTAATAAATATTAGTCTTCTCATTTCATGAAATATTATCAGTTAATTATTAGCATAAAATGATTGATTGGGTTTCATAAGTATTGTACATAAATTTCTTTTAACAGAAACTCTCTCCTGCGATCATACCAAAGTCACACCTTACTTCATTGAGTCTATCAACAGTAAAGCTGGATTCTGGGCTGTTCCATGCCCCAATCGGATTCAGTACAACCTTGGGCTGTGCACTCCTTCCTCGGACAAAGAATATGTACTTATGGGAGAACACGTGCGCCATTCGTAAGTAAATCATACTTATATAAATTGCATCTCTTTTATTTTCTTTGCATACAAATGAACTGATTTTCAAAATTGTATATATTCCCCTAATAAAATTGTAAATTTTTTGTCCTTGTTCAAAAGTTATTTAGTTATTTTTCACAAGTGCAACTGAGTGTTTGATAACAGTTTGTAACATGATCTATCTTAGTATAGTGATGTGTTTCTTTAAAATCACATAGATTACAATACAATACTGATTAGATCTGTTCGGTATTGTATTGTATTTTAAATTATTTATTAAATAATTTTAAATTATTCTTATAATCTATAGATTTATTAATGTAATTAGTAATGTATAAATAATTAATGGTAAATAATTGGTAAAAGCAAAAATTATTTACTTTTAGGAGGTAAATTTGTTGATCGTCAAGTTTTATGAAGAGAGGATTATTAGAATTTGGCCTTGGTAGTTAAAGAATTAAAAACTAATTTGTAAACAAAAAAACTTAAGAAAAAAAATTATAAAACCTTATTTCATTATAAATTTTTTTTTTCTCCAATATGTTCAGTATCCAGTTTTATTGTGCATTTTATATAGTCGATCACACACACAGTTTTATATTTTCATTTACTTATTCTTTGTTAGATTATTACATATAGACCGGTTTCTATATTATTTTTGTATGTTTCTTTTTCATATTCAGCCCTGAAATTCAAGCCGAAACATTGGCTAAAATAAAAACCTTTTTTGGTTAAAATTAGTTTTTAATCCTTCCACTACCATGACCAAATTCCTGATAATCTTCTCTTCTTATTTACTTTTAATTTTAATAAAAATTATTATTCAGACTTTACTAAATATTTTGGGTGTTAAACTGCCAGAAAAAATTGTTGTGAGCTCCAAGTTAATAGGCGAGTTTAGACTACTGTATATTTTAAGAACTGTCAAAATATGATTGAAACATGTGAGTTAAGGTTGAAAATATGTAATTTCTAGCTCATTTTTCAACATGAATAGGCTGTTTAACCTGAACTGAAGATTTTAATGGTTCCAACAAAATACATAGACCAAAAAAAATTGATTATATATAGAGGAAGTTAAAACTGTTAGAAAAAGGGGCAGGCTCTCTAGTTATACATCATGCTAAAAACTGTGTAGAATCACTTATTAAGCATTTTTGAAGAATATTCAAAATCAGAGCATGTAAAGAATTGGTTGTAGTGTTTCTGATTTTAACTATCTTTGCCCTCCAGATTAAATAAATTTTATTAAGTTTTTTTCCCTTTGTTAATTATTTTTTAAATTTCACCTAGCCTTGCTATTATGTTTATTATTGACATTAATTTTTTTTTACTTTTATAATTTATCATTTAACTAAAATAAATTAATACTCTTAAATCATTGATTAATTTACTTCCTTTCATAATCTAAGATTTCACCTTATAAGGGCTATAGGCTTAATAGCCAAATTTTTTTTTCTTCAAGGCTTATTTATTCCAATTAAATATTGCTTTAATAGCACATTTTACCTTTATTATGTATTGGCATCTTCATATTCTGTATAATTAATAGTAATTCATTGCTTTCAGCGCAAGAGGAATATTCTACCTTAGTACAAATGCCTACAAGCCCTATGCGCAAGGTTTCCCTGGGAGGAAGAGGCCACCATATATACCTTAGAATCTATGAAACCAACAAATTTATTTATTTGTGGATACTCGTTTTAGTGTATCAAAAACTGTATATATTTAATTTAAATATGAGTGAATGTCCAAATAAGTCAAATCGTTGTATTGAACGAGAAATTTATTGTATTTACATGTTCCTGAAATCTGTATGTGTATCACCTAAAGGTAAAAATAAAAGCCGGTTGATCCAGTAATTATTTATTCAAGATGGAAGTTCCTCTCCGTTGCATTTATTCATTTAGTACTGGTGTTTAATGTGCTCCATGTACTGTGAGCAACAGTTTCCCATAAATACGAATGAGTGATCTTTTTGCACAGATCCCATGTGATGTTTTGATGAGTTATACATTGACAAATATGTTTAAATTCACTAAAAGATTTGTGAAGACAGTTAAGTAATGTCCTTAGTCATCAGTTAGGCATCTCCTAGTACAGAATTATCCTGAATATCCTTAAAGTTTGAATCTATATTATAAATATTCTGTCTACTAATTTATATGTTATTTTCAAATGAAATGGTATATTTTCACTGAACCCCAACTACCTTTTCAATTGTATATTTCTCTGGTGAACAATTTCTACTTTATAATAATAATAATATTCTAACATATTTTGATGTAATAAAAAAAAAATACGTGCGATCCTCGCTATCTTGGCTCTGCGAGTTCGAATCCAGCCCGGGGCAAGCTTTTATCGATAACTTAAAGTATTTCCTGATCCATGGATGTTTTGAAGGGAAAGCAACCTGTAGATAGCCAGTGGGAGGCTGCATGACCTATGTAGTTGAAATGGAGACTAAAACTTTTTATTTTACTTTAAAAAACATGTTTTAATTATATTGAATTGTATTTCAATAATACCGTCGATAGTCATTCTCATTGGTCATCTGCAGTCTATTTAAAAAAAAAAATATTGAAGATAGAATATTCAGTGTTGACAGTTAAGACTAAATAAGTTAATTTTAATTATTAATAGTCAGTCAAAAATTAATTTTTATAGATAGATTATAGGTATATATATAAATATATACATCTTCATTACTGAGGAAGTACTA
>KZ807292.1:70251-83542 GCA_000696205.2 Oncopeltus fasciatus | reverse complement strand
ACAAAATATTATGCTTGCAGTTTAAGAGAAATGAACATAAAAATAAAATAGAAGTGGAATGAAGTTTCTTAAATCGCATAATATTAACATCTATGACATTTCGTTAATATTATAAGTATTACATTATAATAAAGATTTTTTTTAATTGTAGGGGAAGCAAATTATTTTTAATTTTAGCAATTTTATATTTTTAACCCAAATTCAGATAAAGTTCACATATTTTATTTTAGAGACTCTATTGGTCTATTTCAGATATGAAAAATCTTTAAAAAAATTAAATGTGTTTTTCCAAAACTATTTGGAGAAACTTGTAAGCCACTTTAGGTTAATTAATAATAAAGATATAATTGTATAAATTGTATTAAATTTAATAAATAATAAAATGAAAATAAACATCACATGTTTCAAATTAAACAATGCAAAACTGTATTCATGAAATAAATATTAATTAATAAATATTTTGACATGCTTGTCATAAAATAGTAAGTTGCCTTTAAATGTAAAATAAGTGGAAACCTCTCCTAATCTTAATGATAGAAATAATTATAGAATAATGTTGAACTGAAAATAATTAAATCATAAGACCATACAATTAAACACACTTTTACTTGCGATATCAGATTCTCTACACTTGCAAGCTATGGTCACAGGAAATACGCATGTTATTAATAAAAAAACAGGAAGCTGGGGAAGCACAAATATTAAATTTCATTGTTTTTTCCGTTGGCATCGACACTTCACAAGCTTGATCTAAGGGAGGCTACATCTTACTGGGTTATCAAAAAATGATTATTACACTATGGCCTAACTATGAACGAAAACACAAAATTTGGAAATACAAGACTATATAGATAAAGTATGTACAAAACTGAATGTTTTTGTGAGGTTATCCAAGCAACGAGATACATAAAAATACTAAACCAGAATGTGTTACTTTGATGTTACAAAACAGTTCACCCGCTCATAAAGGTTACTGCAGTGAGTTACACGTGTTCCACAGTTATAATATCATGTGCCGCTACATAATACCAAGTTAGTGATACGTAGTCCTCACTTTTTACTATTACCCTTTATAGTTATGTTTCCTTATGCCTCAAGAGACCTGAATAGCTAGACACGGCAAGGCAATGAGATGTGACCCGGTTACTGGAGCGATAAGAACCACATGTCATAAATTGAGTAGCCCTATTACGGAGTATAGCCAAATTAACGCCTCCCCCAAAGCCGTAATTTATGAGGCGGGGTCTCGCACATCGACATGGCCGATCGTGTGAGTTATGTTTGAACTCCCGACTGATTACTTCGGTCCGCCGATAGAAGGGCGTTTCCGACAGCCCCTCCGTTATATATCTGCCTGTTAGTGTACCAGCCGAATGGAATTAATCAAACTGCCTAATTTAAGTGATCTTAACGACTGACTCCATCAATCCTGTTAAATCTACTCCCTGGGCTTCCTTCCTTCAAACTGATAGCCTCGGATTTAATATTTAACGATTTGCTTAAATTACTTCTTTTTTTTTTAATGTAATACCTTAATTCAGTAGGCACGAAATATCTATATTTAGTGAAATGTCGGTAAGAAAGAAACAATTTTTTTTTCTTTTTAAGAAAATATTTTGCCCTTGGCTTTAATTTTCAGAGTACAAAGAATATATTTTGGTATTAGCGTGTACTGATTTATTTAAAATATTTTTATAAGAGAGTGGCTAGCCAAGTACAGACACGGCATTGGTCCGTACAGCGAAAAGAAGTGGTCCGTTCATGACGATAAATAGAACTGACTGATATATATCAGATAGAGACTTAGTAGAGATTCGGTCAGCGTTGATCAAAAAAATACTATTTAATGAAATGTATTTTTTATCATCTGCCAACATTTCGGCTTATATTGTAAGCCACATACAGCTATCATGAAAGCGAGAGGAGATTTTATCCAGGTAACAACACGTCCCCTCTCACCTTCATGATAGCCCTGAATGTAGCTCACAATTTTAGTGGAAACATTGGCAGATAATGAGAAAATACACTTTTAAAAAAAGAATTGTATTTTAATTAATGAACTTACTATATTTAATTAGTTGCACCACTGCTTGACTGCGTTAAGATGACATTTTAAGGTAAACGAAGAAGTTTCTGGAACAGGACGGGGAGATAGGATCGCTCTGTCGTTAGCAAACCGAGTTGGGAAGGTATTAGAATAGGTTGAGATATCTGTAGTGTAAAGTATAAAAAGGATACATCCGAGCGCACTGCCCTGTGGAACGGTCACTTTCACAAGATAGTAATCTGAGTAATCAGAGCCTTACTGGATCCTAAGGAAACGGTTGGTATGGTGACTGTGGATTTGAGCTTGCGTAATAGAACACTATACTATGCTCTGCTGAATACTTGGGTTTCGTCTAAGATCGCTGGACAGTAGGAATCGGAAGACTGGCTGGTTGTTGTGAAAGACATTCAAGACATTTATAATAAGCATAATTCTTTCTTGAACATTCTTGAAAACCTTAAAGAGTAAAAAAAAAGTAAGAATAGTGATCGAGTGGAAGGATGGTACAGAAAAAGTAGAAGTTTATTAACTGTAAAAAGACTTTCAGAATAAATAAATAGTAAGTTTAAAAAAGCATTAAAAGTACTAACCATTTATTATTATTATTATCATAATTTATTTATGACTGATTACATTTTATAAATTAAATAAAGGGAAGCAATTTACTTGAATTAAGAGAACAATTAAATAAAAGTCGCATTATAACCAATGTAAATTCTCAGTAATTTTAGTTTTAGGGATTATAATATATAAAAAGTTAACAATTTTTTTTTTTTTCAAAATTCAACAGAGATACGGGTTCAGTCTCTATTAAGGGTGAATGAGCAGCTGTTTTTGGGTTAGCGTTCATATGCATAGTAATTGTTCAGCAAGCGATTTGAAAATTTACTCTGAACTGAAGTATTTTAGACATATATAGCAGGTTGCACGGATGTTACACTATCATTCTTGGACTATTTTTTAAAATTCACTATGCGATTTTCTTGATAGAATCAACCGTTATTAGTATTCTTATAACTTTTTATTTCTAAAGTTGAGGGATTATGATATATAAAAAGTTAACAATTTTTTTTTTTCAAAATTCAACATTTAAATTTTGTATACATTACCTGGTTTTTTCTCCTTAGTTTGAAAGTTAGGAATTGTAATGACATCTCAGCGGTTATTGCTTTTTTTGAGAGAGAGAAAGAGATTTTTTTTAATAATGTTAAGTAATACTGTTCATTATCGCATAGTAGGGAATAAATAGTAAGTTGTACTGCTGACAGGAATATCTTTGTCTTCTAAATACACAATAAAATAAGCGTTGGTTTGCCTTCCTTTTTATTTTGTGGTCATGGGAGTAATTTCGAGCCTCACGTTTAGTTGTGCCTGAGAAATTGCATGTTTTTGTGGTCAGTAGCTGTTACAGATAATTTTTATGTCTATTACTTAAGGCCATCTACTATTTTCAGGCCATTGGGGGCTAAATTATTTGTGGTCTGTGGTATTCTGACCACGAAGGCTGCGCTCCGAATAAATGGAATTCAACAAATTCAGTGAGTGAGAAAAATAAATGAAAGCATTAAAATGAAACAAAGAAAGTAGCAATGTGTCTTATCAAAGTTTTTCATAATTCTGCAAACTTTAAATATACCTCTTAGCAGATTCACTTTGAGGAAATCAAGTTATTCACGTTGGTGGACGGGAAAACATTTTTTAGAGTACCTACTTTGAAGAAACAAGAAAATTTGGTCTGTCCAAAATTTTATGTATATTTGTATATTTATAGCTTGCAACTTTTAATGATACCGAATTAAGTATTTAAGATTCTTTTCACAAGCAGACTAACGTTAAGGTTAACCAGTTAATGGCTAAAATTGATAGAGGGGGAGGACGTGTTAAATGGCATATAAAAATTTTAAATTGCGATCTCATCGTATTATAGGCTTTCCGAAAAAATATACAAGTGTTTTGCTTTCATAAAGTATATTATATAGCCTGAGAAATAGGAAAGAGATAAGCGGACAAAGGGGGGCAGACTAGGATAGGAAAAAGATGATGCTTGAATGAAGGGGAGGAAACTCGAGTAGAGGGACTTGCGTAGGGTTAGCAGTATTGAATTTTTCCTAATTTGTTTAAAATATAGCTTTTAAACGTTTGTATTCTGCAGAATTTTTTCGAAAAACTACTACTAAGGAAAATATTAAAGAATGTAACTTTGAGGGTTGGGCGGGTCCCCTTTTTAAATACAATAATCAAATTCAGTATTTAAACTTTCTATTGCAAAAGGTTAAATAAATTCAATTTTTTCTCAAATGGGTTTAAGAAGGCGTTGGTATATATATATATATATTTTGGAAATACAAGACTATATAGATAAAGTATGTACAAAACTGAATGTTTTTGTGAGGTTATCCAAGCAACGAGATACATAAAAATACTAAACCAGAATGTGTTACTTTGATGTTACAAAACAGTTCACCCGCTCATAAAGGTTACTGCAGTGAGTTACACGTGTTCCACAGTTATAATATCATGTGCCGCTACATAATACCAAGTTAGTGATACGTAGTCCTCACTTTTTACTATTACCCTTTATAGTTATGTTTCCTTATGCCTCAAGAGACCTGAATAGCTAGACACGGCAAGGCAATGAGATGTGACCCGGTTACTGGAGCGATAAGAACCACATGTCATAAATTGAGTAGCCCTATTACGGAGTATAGCCAAATTAACGCCTCCCCCAAAGCCGTAATTTATGAGGCGGGGTCTCGCACATCGACATGGCCGATCGTGTGAGTTATGTTTGAACTCCCGACTGATTACTTCGGTCCGCCGATAGAAGGGCGTTTCCGACAGCCCCTCCGTTATATATCTGCCTGTTAGTGTACCAGCCGAATGGAATTAATCAAACTGCCTAATTTAAGTGATCTTAACGACTGACTCCATCAATCCTGTTAAATCTACTCCCTGGGCTTCCTTCCTTCAAACTGATAGCCTCGGATTTAATATTTAACGATTTGCTTAAATTACTTCTTTTTTTTTTAATGTAATACCTTAATTCAGTAGGCACGAAATATCTATATTTAGTGAAATGTCGGTAAGAAAGAAACAATTTTTTTTTCTTTTTAAGAAAATATTTTGCCCTTGGCTTTAATTTTCAGAGTACAAAGAATATATTTTGGTATTAGCGTGTACTGATTTATTTAAAATATTTTTATAAGAGAGTGGCTAGCCAAGTACAGACACGGCATTGGTCCGTACAGCGAAAAGAAGTGGTCCGTTCATGACGATAAATAGAACTGACTGATATATATCAGATAGAGACTTAGTAGAGATTCGGTCAGCGTTGATCAAAAAAATACTATTTAATGAAATGTATTTTTTATCATCTGCCAACATTTCGGCTTATATTGTAAGCCACATACAGCTATCATGAAAGCGAGAGGAGATTTTATCCAGGTAACAACACGTCCCCTCTCACCTTCATGATAGCCCTGAATGTAGCTCACAATTTTAGTGGAAACATTGGCAGATAATGAGAAAATACACTTTTAAAAAAAGAATTGTATTTTAATTAATGAACTTACTATATTTAATTAGTTGCACCACTGCTTGACTGCGTTAAGATGACATTTTAAGGTAAACGAAGAAGTTTCTGGAACAGGACGGGGAGATAGGATCGCTCTGTCGTTAGCAAACCGAGTTGGGAAGGTATTAGAATAGGTTGAGATATCTGTAGTGTAAAGTATAAAAAGGATACATCCGAGCGCACTGCCCTGTGGAACGGTCACTTTCACAAGATAGTAATCTGAGTAATCAGAGCCTTACTGGATCCTAAGGAAACGGTTGNAAAATTTTAATATATAAAAAAAAAGGAATTCGAGTCTAAAACCTCCCCTCCCCCTTGTTAAATTTGCACTTTATTTTTTCAAGTATTTGTGTTAAACTTAACAAACTAAGGAACAGGTGGTTTTTTATTGTACGTTTAATTCAGCTCTATCAGTAAAGATAGCTTTTTCAGCTTCAGTATCGTGGTTTAACTCCAATTGGGATAATTTTTTTTTTTTTTTTCAAAGGGATTAGAATTAAAAATTATGCTTTTCCAAATTTTTATAAGATGAATATTTTTAGGTTCTATATTCTATATAAATTAACTTTAGAGTCTTTAATAAAAAATAATAGCTTATTTTAAAATTCTATCAACAATAATTACTTAATCAAATTTTTTAATTCAAAAATTTAAATTTCACTTTTATTTAAGTGTCGTTAGTTAATTTTGAAATATATGGCGGGAAAAATATAAAAAATTTGCAGCTCGGCAGTTTTAAATTATTCTGCTAGAATTGAGGTGTTTCATTATATGAAATTCTAAATAAAACTTCTTATGATGGATAACAATGTAAGATTACAAATACAGTTAATGACAAAAAGTAGTAAATTAATTTGTTGAGCATTTAGAAGTTTCAATTTCCTTACTGTGTGCCTAAAACCCGAGAAAGTATGGAGACTGGTCGAAAATTCTAGATAGAGTTATCCATATTTGTATGTGTTTTGCCTTCTGAAACTGAAAAGCACATATTTGTCAATTATTTCGCATATTAATTATTAATGTGATCATTTGTGTCTTAACACGTTAAAAATAATGACTAGTTCCCAGATTTTAATGAATATATTCATGATAACGTGCAAGCTTGATTTTCTCTTCTGAAAAGTGTGGCTTTTAATTTACCATATTTATTATCATTGTACCTACAAGAAAATAATAAAAAAGCACTCTTATTTCATAAACAGTTTTAGAACACACAAAATCAGAAAGAAGTAAAATAGATTAAAGTTACAAAACTGCTGGATTAAAGATGAAAATTAAAAAGGAATAAGGAAAGCCGTGAATGTGATTCCTAATAGATAAATTATATTCTAAACACCTTCAGTACTAGGTTGAATGTAGATTATGTTTGAGTGTACTTCAATCCTTAGATAAGCTACTCCATATCTCCGGGATTCTACTGCCTCTTAGTATGATCGAATGCTTTGGAACTCTTAAATGATTCACATCGGACAAGTTTTGTTTCACTTTGAGTGACCGAACTGCGAGGGACAACTGCTGATTGACTCCTGTTGGATGACGAGGTACTTGGCTCTTGGAGGACAAGGCGGAAAAAGTCAGACCAAACAGAAGTACAACTCGAGTTCGTACTTAAGAGTTTAGTCGGAAGCCCACTCTCGGATTTGGCTCCTTGCTCAAGTTTACGTCCTAAAGTCTCAGCCTCAATTGGCCTCCTCCGCCCACATGATTAATTGCCCTCGGCTCCACTAAAAACATCAATAAATTAGTAGCTAAATATAAACGAATTTGAGAAAAGCCATATAATCAATGAAGAAAACCATTACTTGTTAAAATAAATCGATATTTAAGACCATCTATTATAACTGATGCAAACTTATCTCTTAAAAAAATATCTTAGTGAAGTTAATTTGTTATGTGATCATTATTCCCCTTTATTAAGCAGACTTTTTTTTTGCTGTGTTAGCCTCCCTTGCAACCACTTAGGGTCATTGGAGGGAGGGGCTATCTACAGGTTGCCACCCCATTTTAAACACCCATGGCTCAGGACAAGCTCTTATTTATAAATAAAAGATTGACCTGGGCGGGATTTGAACCCGCGGGGTTCGAGACCCGTACGGATCCCCTGAGCTTGCCTGGCACCCCTATAAGCAGACTTTTATTTGAAGAAAATGGCTGTAAGGATCAAACTTGTGAGTCCTGGTTGGACACCTTTGGCAAAACCGTCGGCCTTTTTCGTTTCCTTACGCAAAATCCCTACAGACAGCTGTCATATTTTTTCACTTTTTTAACTTTCCCAAATTCCCCTCCTAAAAACATTTAAATTCATATGAATTTGCTTTTGCGTATGTGTGTGTGAGAGTGTAAAAATTGAGAACAAACGCCTCAATACACATACATTGAGCTGAACTCAATGCACATCTAAGAAATTAGGATCCTAGTGCCCAATCCCTAAAAATGCAATTTGTACCAAGGTATGGAGGAAATAATGGTTTAAAGTTATTATTAAAATTTACGTTGATTTTCTAGTATTTTTTTAATAATAAATTATATAATATAATCATCAACTACAAAAATCTTCGAGATAAGTCAACATGACGTCAAAGAAAAAGCACTTAACACCACTTAATGTTTCCTTACAGTTCGTTTTTATTTGCAATCAATTCCAAAAATGATATGTGAGGATTATCCAGAATAAAAATAAAATATTTCATCTTTAGCATCTTTTTATACAATTGTAAACAATATTTTAATTAGTTTATTACAATAATAATTGGCCAGAATAAATAACCATTCCTTTATAGATCAGGTACTTAAATATGTTTGAGTATCATAATTTTAACTCTTAATAAATGTTTTGCTTTCATTCGAGTAACACGTTTATTCTTTGATGCTAAGAATATAACATACTCTCATGTTTTTGAAGACATGTGGAATAAAAAATTTAAATTACAAAATCTCTCACGCATGGGCTACGTGACCTAAGAAGATTTACTATGTTTCATTGAATATGGTGATAAATAAAAGTAAATGACGAAATTTAATTTGCTAACCGGAGAGGACTTTTGATGTTAAAAAGGTATGACCACTAATCTTTGATCTTGACTGGCAGTGAGAGAAGAGTAGGGGAAGCTCACCAAAAGCGAATGTGATACTACACTAAAAATGTAAATATTTTTNGGATTATAATATATAAAAAGTTAACAATTTTTTTTTTTTTCAAAATTCAACAGAGATACGGGTTCAGTCTCTATTAAGGGTGAATGAGCAGCTGTTTTTGGGTTAGCGTTCATATGCATAGTAATTGTTCAGCAAGCGATTTGAAAATTTACTCTGAACTGAAGTATTTTAGACATATATAGCAGGTTGCACGGATGTTACACTATCATTCTTGGACTATTTTTTAAAATTCACTATGCGATTTTCTTGATAGAATCAACCGTTATTAGTATTCTTATAACTTTTTATTTCTAAAGTTGAGGGATTATGATATATAAAAAGTTAACAATTTTTTTTTTTCAAAATTCAACATTTAAATTTTGTATACATTACCTGGTTTTTTCTCCTTAGTTTGAAAGTTAGGAATTGTAATGACATCTCAGCGGTTATTGCTTTTTTTGAGAGAGAGAAAGAGATTTTTTTTAATAATGTTAAGTAATACTGTTCATTATCGCATAGTAGGGAATAAATAGTAAGTTGTACTGCTGACAGGAATATCTTTGTCTTCTAAATACACAATAAAATAAGCGTTGGTTTGCCTTCCTTTTTATTTTGTGGTCATGGGAGTAATTTCGAGCCTCACGTTTAGTTGTGCCTGAGAAATTGCATGTTTTTGTGGTCAGTAGCTGTTACAGATAATTTTTATGTCTATTACTTAAGGCCATCTACTATTTTCAGGCCATTGGGGGCTAAATTATTTGTGGTCTGTGGTATTCTGACCACGAAGGCTGCGCTCCGAATAAATGGAATTCAACAAATTCAGTGAGTGAGAAAAATAAATGAAAGCATTAAAATGAAACAAAGAAAGTAGCAATGTGTCTTATCAAAGTTTTTCATAATTCTGCAAACTTTAAATATACCTCTTAGCAGATTCACTTTGAGGAAATCAAGTTATTCACGTTGGTGGACGGGAAAACATTTTTTAGAGTACCTACTTTGAAGAAACAAGAAAATTTGGTCTGTCCAAAATTTTATGTATATTTGTATATTTATAGCTTGCAACTTTTAATGATACCGAATTAAGTATTTAAGATTCTTTTCACAAGCAGACTAACGTTAAGGTTAACCAGTTAATGGCTAAAATTGATAGAGGGGGAGGACGTGTTAAATGGCATATAAAAATTTTAAATTGCGATCTCATCGTATTATAGGCTTTCCGAAAAAATATACAAGTGTTTTGCTTTCATAAAGTATATTATATAGCCTGAGAAATAGGAAAGAGATAAGCGGACAAAGGGGGGCAGACTAGGATAGGAAAAAGATGATGCTTGAATGAAGGGGAGGAAACTCGAGTAGAGGGACTTGCGTAGGGTTAGCAGTATTGAATTTTTCCTAATTTGTTTAAAATATAGCTTTTAAACGTTTGTATTCTGCAGAATTTTTTCGAAAAACTACTACTAAGGAAAATATTAAAGAATGTAACTTTGAGGGTTGGGCGGGTCCCCTTTTTAAATACAATAATCAAATTCAGTATTTAAACTTTCTATTGCAAAAGGTTAAATAAATTCAATTTTTTCTCAAATGGGTTTAAGAAGGCGTTGGTATATATATATATATATATATATATATGTGTGTGTGTGTGCGTGCGCGTGTGCGTGTGCGTGTGTGCACGCTGGTTCGTATTTTCTATTCCGTGGAGGTTTTAGTTTGATGACATTATTTTCTGTTTCCTTCACTGACCATTACATACACGTAGAAAGTGTGTATAACAGCTAAGTGCTCGGTCCTATCCAAGTATTTTCGCCTGGAAAAGCCGGAAACAAAAAAAAAAAAAAGCTTCAAGACTACCGTAAGCAGGAAAAGCGCTGGAAAACACACTGTACCGCCGTTTTATTCTAGTGAACATCCGGTGGAATGCGGCGAGAGCCTGCTCCATTTGCCAAAGAAAGCGCAGATAATTTCTATGTTTCCACGGCGCTTTTCCTCCTCAGTCGGGAATTTCCATGGGCTACCGTTACTCTTCGGCATTATGTATTCATGGTTTCACAGTCTGACAGTCCAATCTCCATTGACACACATTACGGAATGACTAGTTCTTTATAATTAGCTAGAAAGCTCCATGGGGAATTTCTCTTAATTAGCCTCAGTAATTAGAGATTGTTTTCTTATAATAACACTACTTTTTATTTTTTCAATTTTTCAGTAAGATGGAAGAAATAAATAAAAATCCACACAGAAAAATGCAACATTTTTGTGTATATTGCATTTGTCTTCCACCTATTTCTAGAAATTAATTAAGAATTTACTTATAGGATTATATTATTTTTTTATGAAGACTAGAAAAGTTCTAGGCTTGAAAATAGGTAGCATAGCCCTATTTTTTAACCATTTTCAAAAAATACTGAACACAGAACTGCATATAAATCCTAAATAATAATTTAAGAATGCTTATAATTATTTTTCTACATTTAATTTTATAATTGAAAAATTTCTCAATTGAACAGGGAAATTTTAAAATTCCCCAAGTGTTTCATTTAGCGATAATAATAATAACAATGATAATTAATTTTAGTTGATCTACACAAGATAGGTATTCTATTTACATTACTGAAATATTAAAAAACAAATCCATTCTTCTTTGAACCTGTACAGGAAAAGCTAAAATAAAGTACTTCAAAATTAAATAGATATTTCACCTCCTATCCTATTAAGAAGTGTAATGTTCGCAAAAGGGTAAGGAGGAAGGACGTTTAGTGGAATATCAAGATTGAAATTTTTTTTAATCTGCCATTTTATTAATCATTTTAAATTATTATAGTGCAAATACAAGATGTAAAATGCAACATTGTAATATATTTTTATAAGGAATTCATGATGAAAGACAAAATTCAATATATGGGCATCAATCCATAGTTGTCTTATTCTGTCTGAATTCGGATACGGAGAAGTGGGTTTTAAAAAATACCAATATACAAATCGTTAATTGTATTTTTAAAAAGTTCGTGTAAAAGGGGATGCGTAATCTCTTCGTTGTTTTTCATGTTAAAGAAATAAAAAAGTAGAATAGATGAAAAATGTTATATACATTACTTACTGATTGGTCGATCCACTAGCGTGTTTGACAAGACTATTGCTACCACACGCTAACATTAGACGAGACACGTATTTAAGGAATGCAGGAGACTTTGGCCCTCCCTTATTGTGTNTAGACTTAATACTTGGTTTCTATTAGTGCAGCAAAAATATTTAATGAACATGAGTGGTGCCCAATTAGATTGTCTAACATTTATGTAATGAAAAACAAATTAAAAAAAAAATAAATATGGTAATTATTTAAGATCGTAATTTCTAGTATTAGGTGATCCCTCTAATTTTTTAATATGAAAATAAACGGTAATAAAGTTTAACAATGAAAACTGTTGAATCAAATATTTTTGTTTCATATGATATGGTGAGGGACGATTTAGACTACGACCAAATATTTAATACCAAAATTTATAATATTGATATTTATTTTAGCCACAAAAAAGATTGTAAAAAATAAAATGTGTAAAATATAACTTTATATCGTAGAAATTTTATAACCTCTCTGATCAGTCCTAAATCTTCATTTTATGTCATTTTGGAAGAGACCAGAACGACAAAATACTAAAGTTGTCAAGAGTAGACCCCATTGACGCCATTGATACGGGTTTAGTCTCTATTAAGGGTGAATGAGCAGCTGTTTTTGGGTTAGCGTTCATATGCATAGTAATTGTTCAGCAAGCGATTTGAAAATGTACTCTCAACTGAAGTATTTTAGACATATATAGCATGTTGCACGGATGTTACGCTATCATTCTTGGACTCCTTTTTAAATCCACGATGCGATTTTCGTGATAGAATCAACCGTTATTAGTATTCCTATAACTTTATAAATAACTTTAAGCAATAGTTTATCTGGTTCATGTGTATATATTGAAATAGAGCGCATAGATCACCTTTTTTTTAATTTCGTATTAACATTTACTGCTAGGAATTGAAAAGTAGATCGATGGCGAAGCGAAGCACAGATCGGATGAGGAAAATTATTTGTCGATTGAGTGAGAAGTGGGTTGTCGGCCCAGCTCAGAGAGACTGGATAAATTGAGGATATGCCCCCAAGGGTCAGAAAAATGGAAATCTGATTGGAGGGCTGAGGGACCCGCCCTTATCCCTACACCACCTATCGCGCCCATATAGGATGTATTTGGGACACCATTCCCGCAAAAATATATATTCTTGAGATTTCAATCAAACAGCCTGCCTCTCTAGATTGTATTCGATTTCATAGTCAATGTAAACGGTCTCACAACACGTGAGTGAGCTAGATGGCATGTCCCATTAAAAACAGTCGGTGAAAAACACTCTAAGGTAGCCAGTCGTCTTCTGACAGTGGAATTTGAACAGCCTAAACTTCTGAGTTCGATTTTGGTTTATCTCTCTGCTAAATTCATTGTGTACGTTATCGTAAAAAAAAAAATTAAAGGAACTAAATATTATAAAATAAAAGTTTT